>JAFLJL010008499.1:13622-78631 GCA_018398815.1 Conus ventricosus
TATTCACAAATGTGGCAAGAACTACAGCCTGTGAGAGATATTGTTGTTGGCTTCCTTTTTTTCCTGGTCTTTGCTTGTGACATTTTGCTCTGTTTGTATGCGGAAATAATAACAGCATGTGAGAAAGAAAAGCTTGTCAGTGGTAAGATTTTAGGGACTCCCAGATGAACTAATGTGACTGGATTTTGGTTTGGGAAGAGTAGACAACATTCCCAAAGTCAAAAAGAAAGAAGCAATAATGAGTGGTTAGCACTGATGGTATATTCATAAGGAGGCATTTTGCAGTTTTCTGTTAGGGTAGGAAGGGATGTTTTGTTGTTTCCTGTGTGTGTGGACAGATGGCGAAAATATGGTTGGTGCTTTGAGGCGATTATCTTGTGGAAGCAAGGAGAGACGTGTTGAGGTCAGTAGAAGATAAACTTGGTTGGAATGCGCGCAGAGCTTCAGTTTGGAAGTAAGTGACATGAATGGCTGAAATGTTTGGCATGTGAAATGTGGTGCAAGTTGCTGTGAAGTGAATGGTGTTTGGAGGTATGGAAAAGAGAGACAAGAGTGTTGTGTTGTGATTTGGGCCAAATGTGTGGAGGGGAGGGTTGTGTGACATTTGTTGACAGTGCTGCCACAAGGACAAGAGCAGCAGATCGATCATCCGGGGATCAGATCACGCGTTAAAAGAGCAGTCTTGGATTCAAGTGTGTGCAGGGAATGAAGTGTGACTGCTGATAGAAGGTATTGTTTTTCAGGTCTTTTCCTTCAATAGGACAATATTGTGTGTTATGTGAAGAGAAGTTTTGTGAAAAGAGAAGCTGAGCAGGTGAAGAATACATAGGGACTTGTATGATGAAGGCTGAGTTGCAAGCTATGTAGTGATTTTGTAATGGAGATTGTGCAGGGGAAAGAAAGGAAATGAAATTTGGCAGCTTGAGAATAGCCACCATTGCTGAATTCCAAACTGAGGAAACAAGACGGAATGGCCTGTGCAAGATTTGTCAGCACGTGATTTGTCTGTATTGGTGGAAGGAAGGCGATGCATTGTTGAAGTCAGGAGAAAGCAAGCTCGTCTAGAAGGAAAGCACACACGTAAATGGAAAACTTGATGGGTAATTTGCATGAGAAATTTCCAGCACGTGTGGTGTTGAGGGAAGTGGACTGTGTTGAGAGATGCAATGTGGAGGAGCATTGAGAGTTGTGATAGTTTTTGTTTGTTGGTTTGGGTAAAAGTATGGTGGGGAGGGTGATGTGACATTTGTTTGCAGTCACACCTAAAACAAGAGATACAAAGAATAAGGACAGAAGACGATCCATCAGAGCAGTGGTGGATTACATATAAAAGGGCCCACTCATGGATTTCACAAATGTGGAAAGAACTAACAGACCTGGAGAGATATTTTTTGTTGGCTTCCTTTTTTCCCCTGGTCTTTGCTTGTATATTTTGCTCTGTTTGTTGCGGAAATAATAACAGCATGTGAGAAAGAAAAGCTTGTCAGTGGTAAGTTTTTTGGGGGAAACTCCCAGATGAACAAATGTGACTGGATTTTGGTTTGGGAAGAGTAGACAACATCCCAAAGTCAAAAAAAAAGAAGCAAGAATAGGGGTTAGCACGGGATGGTATATTTCATGAGAGGGGATTTTGCAGTTTTCTTGTTAGGGTAGGAGGGGAATGTTTTGTGTTTCCTGTGTGTGGTGACAGAGGGCGAAAATATGGTTGGTGCTTGAGGCGATTATCTAGTGGAAGCAAGGAAGACGGTTGAGGTCAGTAGAAGATAAATTTTGGTTGGAATGCACCAGCTTCAGTTTGGAAGTAAGTGACATGAATGGCTGAAACGTTTGGCATGTGAAATGTGGTGCAAGTTGCTGTGAAGTAAAATGGTGTTTGGAGGTATGGAAAGAGAGACAAGAGTGTTGTGTTGTGATTTGGCCAAATGTGTGGAGGGGAGGGTTGTGTGACATTTGTTGACAGTGCTGCCACAAAGGACAAGAGCACAGATCGATCATCCGGGGATCAGGATCACGCGTTAAAAGAGCAGTCTTGGATTTTAAGTGTGTGCAGGGGAAAGAAGTTTGACTGCTGATAGAAGGTATTGTTTTTTCTGGGCTTTTTCCTTCAATGACAATATTGTGGTGTTATGTGAAGAGAAGTTTTGTGAAAAGAGAAGCTGAGCAGGTGAAGAAAAACATAGGGGCTTGTATGATGAAGGCTGAGTTGCAGGCTATGTAGGGAGTTTTGTAATGGAATTGTGCAGGGAAAGAAAGGGAAATGAAATTTGCAGCGGGAGAATGGCCACCATTGCTGAATTCCAAACTGAGGAAACAAGACGGAATGGCGTGTGCAAGATTTGTCAGCACGTGATTTGTCTGAAATGGTGGAAGGAAGGCGATGCATTGTTGAAGTCAGGAGAAAGCAAGCTTGTCTGGAAGGAAAGCACACACGTAAGTGGAAAACTTGATGGGATAATTTGCATGAGAAATTTTCCAGCACGTGTGGTGTTGAGGGAAGTGGACTGTGTTGAGAGATGCAACATGGAGGGAGCTTTGAGAGTTGTGATAGTATTTTTGGCGTCATATACTGTACCATGTCAGATCATAGCATTCCACGGCAGTTAGTCAGCTCTGCCAGGCTGAGATTTTTTTGTGGCTAATGCAGTAATAAGACCATCAAGTGACGCCCACACTACCTTCCGCCAGGGAGATAAGATCAGATAATGTTGCTTATAGCCCAGCCGACCGCAAAGGGCCACATCAGGGCTGTAGGGAAGAAGTGATCATTGAGAGTTGTGATAGTTTTGTTTGTTGGTTTGGGGAAAATGTATGGTGGGGAGGGTGATGTGACATTTGTTTGCAGTCACACCTGAAACAGAGATACAAAGAATAAGGGCAGAAGACGATCCTCAGGAGCAGGTGGTGGATTACATATGAAAGGACTACTCTTTTATTTCACAAATCTGGCAAGAACTACAGACCTGTGAGAGATATTGTTGTTTGGGTTCCTTTTTTTCCTGGTCTTTGCTCGTTATATTTTTCGCTGTTTGTATGCGGAAATAATAACAGCATGTGAGAAAGATTTGTTATTGTCTTATAAAGAAAAGCTTGTCAGTGGCAAATTTTTAGGGACTCCCAGATGAACTAAAGTGACTGGATTTTGGTTTGGGAAGAGTAGACAAAAATTCCCAAAGTCAAAAAAAAAGAAGCAAGAATGAGTGGTTAGCACTGGATGGGATATTCATGAGGAGGTGATTTTGCAATTTTCTTGTTAGGGTAGGAGGGGATGTTTTTTTGTTTCCTGTGTGTGTGGACAGATGGCGAAAATATGGTTGGTGCTTTGAGGCGATTATATTGTGGAAGTAAGGAAGAAGTGTTGAGGTCAGTGGAAGATAAACTTGGTTGCAACGTGCGCAGAGATGGGCAGTTTGGAAGTAAGTGACAGAATGGCTGAAATGTTTGGAATGTGAAATGTGTGCAAGTTGCTGTGAAGTGGATGGTGTTTGGAGGTATGGAAAAGAGAATGACAAGAGTGTGACAAGAATGTTGTGTTGTGATTTGGGCAAATGTGTGGAGGGGAGGGTTGTGTGACATTTGTTGACAGTGCTGCCACAAAGGACAAGAGCAGCAGATCATTCATCTGGGGATCAGGATCACGCGTTAAAAGAGCAGTCTTGGATTTCAAGTGTGTGCAAGGAATGAAGTGTGATTGGTGATAGAAGGTATTGTTTTTCTGGTCTTTTCCTTCAATAGGACAATATTGTGGTGTTATGTGAAGAGAAGTTTTGTGAAAAGAGAAGCTGAGCCAGGTGAAGAATATATAGGGACTTGTATGATGAAGACTGAGTTCCAGGATATGTAGGGAGTTTTGTAATGGAGATTGTGCAGGGGAAAGAAAGGAAGTGAAATTTGGCAGCTTGAGAATAGCCACCATCGCTGAATTCCAAACTGAGGAAACAAGACGGAATGGCCTGTGCAAGATTTGTCAGCACGTGATTTGTCTGTATTGGTGGAAGGAAGGCGATGCATTGTTGAAGTCAGGAGAAAGCAAGCTCGTCTGGAAGGAAAGCACACACGTAAATGGAAAACTTGATGGGATAATTTGCATGAGAAATTTCCAGCACGTGTGGTGTTGAGGGAAGTGGACTGTGTTGAGAGATGCAATGTGGAGGGAGCATTGAGAGTTGTGATAGTTTTGTTTGTTGGTTTGGGTAAAATGTATGGTGGGGAGGGTGATGTGACATTTGTTTGCAGTCACACCTGAAACAAGAGATACAAAAGATAAGGACAGAAGACGATCCATCAGGAGCAGGTGGTGGATTACATATGAAAGGACTACTCATGGATTTCACAAATGTGGCAAGAACTACAGACCTGTGAGAGATATTGTTGTTGGCTTCCTTTTTTCCTGGTCTTTGCTTGTGACATTTTGCTCTGTTTGTATGCGGAAATAATAACAGCATGTGAGAAAGAAAAGCTTGTCAGTGGTAAGATTTTTAGGGACTCCCAGATGAACTAATGTGACTGGATTTTGGTTTGGGAAGAGTAGACAACATTCCCAAAGTCAAAAAGAAAGAAGCAATAATGAGTGGTTAGCACTGGATGGTATATTCATAAGGAGGGCATTTTGCAGTTTTCTTGTTAGGGTAGGAAGGGATGTTTTGTTGTTTCCTGTGTGTGTGGACAGATGGCGAAAATATGGTTGGTGCTTTGAGGCGATTATCTTGTGGAAGCAAGGAAGACGTGTTGAGGTCAGTAGAAGATAAACTTGGTTGGAATGCGCGCAGAGCTTCAGTTTGGAAGTAAGTGACATGAATGGCTGAAATGTTTGGCATGTGAAATGTGGTGCAAGTTGCTGTAAGTGAATGGTGTTTGGAGGTATGGAAAAGAGAGACAAGAGTGTTGTGTTGTGATTTGGGCCAACATGTGTGGAGGGGAGGGTGTGTGACATTTTGTTGACAGTGCTGCCACAAAGGACAAGAGCAGCAGATCGATCATCCGGGGATCAGATCACGCGTTAAAAGAGCAGTCTTGGATTTCAAGTGTGTGCAAGGAATGAAGTGTGACTGCTGATAAAGGTATTGTTTTTCTGGTCTTTTCCTTCAATAGGACAATATTGTGGTGTTATGTGAAGAGAAGTTTTGTGAAAAGAGAAGCTGAGGGCAGGTGAAGAATACATAGGGACTTGTATGATGAAGGCTGAGTTGCAAGCTATGTAGTGAGTTTTGTAATGGAGATTGTGCAGGGGAAAGAAAAGGAAATGAAATTTGGCAGCTTGAGAATAGCCACCATTGCTGAATTCCAAACTGAGGAAACAAGACGGAATGGCCTGTGCAAGATTTGTCACACGTGATTTGTCTGTATTGTGGAAGGAAGGCGATGCATTGTTGAAGTCAGGAGAAAGCAAGCTCGTCTAGAAGGAAAGCACACACGTAAATGGAAAACTTGATGGGATAATTTGCATGAGAAATTTCCAGCACGTGTGGTGTTGAGGGAAGTGGACTGTGTTGAGAGATGCAATGTGGAGGGAGCATTGAGAGTTGTGATAGTTTTGTTTGTTGGTTTGGGTAAAATGTATGGTGGGGAGGGTGATGTGACATTTGTTTGCAGTCACACCTAAAACAAGAGATACAAAGAATAAGGACAGAAGACGATCCATCAGGAGCAGGTGGTGGATTACATATGAAAGGACTACTCATGGATTTCACAAATGTGGCAAGAACTACAGACCTGGAGAGATATTGTTGTTGGCTTCCTTTTTTTCCCTGGTCTTTGCTTGTGAATTTTGCTCTGTTGTATGCGGAAATAATAACAGCATGTGAGAAAGAAAAGCTTGTCAGTGGTAAGATTTTTAGGGACTCCCAGATGAACTAATGTGACTGGATTTTGGGTTTGGGAAGAGTAGACAACATTCCCAAGTCAAAAAGAAAGAAGCAAGAATGAGTGGTTAGCACTGGATGGTATATTCAGAGGAGGGATTTTGCAGTTTTCTTGTTAGGGTAGGAGGGATGTTTTGTTGTTTCCTGTGTGTGTGGACAGATGGCGAAAATATGGTTGGTGCTTTGAGGCGATTATCTAGTGGAAGCAAGGAAGACGTGTTGAGGTCAGTAGAAGATAAACTGGTTGGAATGCACGCAGAGCTTCAGTTTGGAAGTAAGTGACATGAATGGCTGAAACGTTTGGCATGTGAAATGTGGTGCAAGTTGCTGTGAAGTGAATGGTGTTTGGAGGTAGAAAAGAGAGACAAGAGTGTTGTGTTGTGATTTGGGCCAAATGTGTGGAGGGGAGGGTTGTGTGACATTTGTTGACAGTGCTGCCACAAAGGACAAGAGCAGCAGATCGATCATCCGGGATCAGGATCACGCGTTAAAGAGCATCTTTGGATTTCAAGTGTGTGCAGGGAATGAAGTGTGACTGCTGATAGAAGGTATTGTTTTTCTGGTCTTTTCCTCAATAGGACAATATTGTGGTGTTATGTGAAGAGAAGTTTTGTGAAAAGAGAAGCTGAGGCAGTGAAGAATACATAGGGACTGTATGATGAAGGCTGAGTTGCAGGCTATGTAGGGAGTTTTGTAATGGAGATTGTGCAGGGAAAGAAAGAAGTGAAATTTGGCAGCGGGAGAATAGCCCCATTGCTGAATTCCAAACTGAGGAAACAAGACGGAATGGCGTGTGCAAGATTTGTCAGCACGTGATTTGTCTGTATTCATGGAAGGAAGGCGATGCATTGTTGAAGTCAGGAGAAAGCAAGCTTGTCTGGAAGGAAAGCACACACGTAAGTGGAAAACTTGATGGGATAATTTGCATGAGAAATTTCCAGCACGTGTGGTGTTGAGGGAAGTGGACTGTGTTGAGAGATGCAACATGGAGGAGCATTGAGAGTTGTGATAGTATTTTGGCGTCATATACTGTACCATGTCAGATCATAGCATTCCACGGCAGTTAGTCGCTCTGCCAGGCTGAGATTTTTTGTGGCTAATGCAGTAATAAGACCATCAAGTGACGCCCACACTACTTCCGCCAGGGAGATAAGATCAGATAATGTTGCTTATAGCCCAGCCGACCGCAAAGGCCACAATCAGGGCTGTAGGGAAGAAGTGATCATTGAGAGTTATGATAGTTTTGTTTGTTGGTTTTGGGGAAAATGTATGGTGGGAGGGTGATGTGACATTTGTTTGCAGCACACCTGAAACAAGAGATACAAGAATAAGGGCAGAAGACGATCCATCAGGAGCAGGTGGTGGATTACATATGAAAGGACTACTCTTGGATTTCACAAATCTGGCAAAACTACAGACCTGTGAGAGATATTGTTGTTGGCTTCCTTTTTTCCTGTCTTTGCTCGTTATATTTTTCGCTGTTTGTATGCGGAAATAATAACAGCATGTGAGAAAGATTTGTTATATGTCTTATAAAGAAAAGCTTGTCAGTGGCAAATTTTTAGGGACTCCCAGATGAACTAAAGTGACTGGATTTTGGTTTGGGAAGAGTAGACAACATTCCCAAAGTCAAAAAGAAAGAAGCAAGAATGAGTGGTTAGCACTGGATGTATATTCATGAGGAGGTGATTTTGCAATTTTCTTGTTAGGGTAGGAGGGGATGTTTTTTTGTTTCCTGTGTGTGTGGACAGATGGCGAAAATATGGTTGGTGCTTTGAGGCGATTATATTGTGGAAGTAAGGAAGAAGTGTTGAGGTCAGTGAAGATAAACTTGGTTGCAACGTGCGCAGAGATGGGCAGTTTGGAAGTAAGTGACATGAATGGCTGAAATGTTTGGAATGTGAAATGTGGTGCAAGTTGCTGTGAAGTGGATGGTGTTTGGAGTATGGAAAAGAGAATGACAGAGTGTGACAAGAATGTTGTGTGTGATTTGGGCCAAATGTGGTGGAGGGGAGGTTGTGTGACATTTGTTGACAGTGCTGCCACAAAGGACAAGAGCAGCAGATCATTCATCCGGGGATCAGGATCACGCGTTAAAGAGCAGTCTTGGATTTCAAGTGTGTGCAAGGAATGAAGTGTGATTGGTGATAGAAGGTATTGTTTTTCTGGTCTTTTCCTTCAATAGGACAATATTGTGGTGTTATGTGAAGAGAAGTTTTGTTGAAAAGAGAAGCTGAGCCAGGTGAAGAATATATAGGGACTTGTATGATGAAGACTGAGTTCCAGGATATGTAGGGAGTTTTGTAATGGAGATTGTGCAGGGGAAAGAAAGGAAGTGAAATTTGGCAGCTTGAGAATAGCCACCATCGCTGAATTCCAAACTGAGGAAACAAGACGGAATGGCCTTTGGCAAGATTTGTCAGCACGTGATTTGTCTGTATTGGTGGAAGAAGGCGATGCATTGTTGAAGTCAGGAGAAAGCAAGCTCGTCTGGAAGAAAGCACACACGTAAATGGAAAACTTGATGGATAATTTGCATGAGAAATTTCCAGCACGTGTGGTGTGAGGGAAGTGACTGTGTTGAGAGATGCAATGGGAGGAGCATTGAGAGTTGTGATAGTTTTGTTGTTGGTTTGGGGAAAATGTATGGTGGGGAGGGTGATGTGACATTTGTTTGCAGTCACACCTGAAACAAGAGATACAAAGAATAAGGACAGAAGAAGATCCATCAGGAGCAGGTGGTGGATTACATATGAAAGGACTACTCATGGATTTCATAATCTGGCAAGAACTAACAGACCTGTGAGAGATATTGTTGTTGGCTTCCTTTTTTTCCTGGCTTTGCTTGTGACCATTTTGCTCTGTTTGTATGTGGAAATAATAACAGCATGTGAGAAAGAAAAGGTTGTCAGTGGTATGGGGAGTTTGTATTATACTCCCTGTTTGGCTAGTATACTTACCATGTCAGACAATAGCATTCACGCAGTTAGTCTGCTCCTGCCAGGCCACGAAGTTTTTGTTGTGGCTAATGCAGTGATAAGACAGTCACGTGTGCCCAACCCACTTCCGCCGTAGGAGAAGCCAGTGTAAGTCTCCCATACTCATTCATCGAGGCCTGCGCGCAAGTAACCCCAGAACCTTGGCGCTAGCGGGGAAGTAGGGCGGGCATTAGAGTCTGACATGGTAAGTATACTAGCCAAACAGGGAGTATAATACAAACTCCCCATTTTGGCGTCATATACTGTACCATGTCAGACAATAGCAGAATTCATAGTAAAAGGAGGAGGGCGAGTGGCCTAGTGGTTCCTGGGGTTACCCGATATGGATGCATTAGCCGCCACAAAGGATATCCCATTAGAACCATCAGCCCTGGTCATGCGGATGTCCCTCAAATAAAATTTTATGAAGGGATTCTCCGAACGCCAGAAGGCTGCCTCCAGGAGTGGCGCATGGGAACAGAGTGCTGGAATGCTGCCGAAGTGGCCAGCGCTCTGACCTCATGGGCCCGGGGGGAAGAGACGGGGAGATCCTCGGATGCCTGGGAATAGGCAGTTCTGACCGTCTTGGAGAGCCACCTAGAGACAGTGCCAGCTGAGATGTCTTTCGTGTTACTGGGGTTGATGGAAATGAGAAGACGTCTTTGTGAAACGCGCCTGGGGCGCGAGCGTTCCCAGTAGTGTGTTAGACATCGAGAAGGGCAAAGGCTATGTCCGAAGAGGTGTCGCCCCCTAGTGTAATCCGCCAGCGGGCGGATGATGAGGTAAGGGAGGGACTGCCGGGTTCCTGGTTCTTGGCTAGGAACTCGGGAAGGAACTTAAGAGAGACGGAGCCGTCTCTGTGGAAGGCAATGTCTCTGGGGTCCCCGCTAAGGGCATGGATCTCTCGCCTCGCCGTCTCGCGGAAGCGAGGGCGAGGAGGAAGGTAGTCTTCATGGACAGAAGGTCGAAAGGAATGGAGGACAAAGGCTCAAAGGGGGGTTTATTGAGGACGTCAAGAACAGTGAAGAGGTCCCAAAGGGAACACGTCTAGGGGATTGGGCCTTACGAAGAGAAGCCCCTCTGGAGATCTCTCTGAGAAGGAAATCATTCTCAAAGGAAGGTCCGGCCATTTGGAGGATGGTCGTGCAGATGGCCGACCTGTAGCCCCTGATGGAGCTAGCAGAGAGGTTAAGTTGGGACAGGAAATTTCCTATTTGGATGTTGGTGGGGCGAATGTGAGGGACAGAAATGGCTTTGCACCATGAGACCCATTTCCCTCCATCTGCCAGTCATAAAGGGACTCCGTGCTAGCTCTGCGAGAGGACATGGCTAGGTCTCGGAGTTCCTGAGAGGCCCCGGCGATGGAGAGGGTATTGAGGACGGAACGGACCTGTCCGTTCGAGAGGGGATTTGGATGTTCGCAGCCGGGCTGACACAGAAGCCAGGCGTGGAGGTGAAGAACCTGGGGATTGGCGTGAGGGAGGCCCGAACGGGTTGCCTGAGCATGTCCCACCTGTGTTCAACTGGAGAGGGGGTTCGTGAGTGAGGGACTTGAGGTCCGGGAACCAGGACTGAGTGGGCCACCATGGGGCTATGAGAATGAGCCTGGGTCTCTCGAGTCTCGCCTTCCTGATCACCTTGTGGAGGATCGGGAAGGGAGGGAAGGCGTAAGCTATGAGGCCGGACCAAGGAAGGGACAGGGCGTCGATGGCGTAAGCCTGGGGGTCCGGGACCGGGGACACATACACTGGCAGACGATGGTTGAACCGTGTGGCAAAGAGGTCGATCATTGGTGTGAACCAATGTTCCCACACGGTTGAAAGGGTAAGCCGGCTGAGGTCCATTCCGTGTGGAGGACAGACTTGGATCGCTGAGAGAGTCTGCCAGGATGTTGTGAGTCCCTGCTATGTGTCTCGCGCGAAGGGTGACCCCCTGCGTGTGACACCAGCGGAGGAGGGCCTCTGTACGGAGGGAGAGGCCGATGGAGTGTGCCCCCCCCCCCTTGTTGATGTAACAAGCTACCGAAGTGTGTCCGTGAAAAGGAGAACAAATCGGTGGCGACTATGGACTGGAACTGGAGGAGGGCGAGTCTGACCGCCTCCAGTTCCAAGATGTGATGTGAAGACGAGCATCAGAGGATCCCAAACCCCGAGGCGTGACTGCTCTCCAGATGGGCCCCCCAGCCCGAGTTGGAGGCTCTGTGAAAAGTTCCAGGGCCTGGGATGGGAGGGAGATGGGAACTCCGGGGCCAGGGTGGATGGGCTGAGCCACTCCTCCGTGGCCCAAACGAACCAAGGCCCTAGGGGACGGGCTGTTTCCAGCTGTCGTTGGTCTGGGACCAACGACGCGGAACTCCTCTGAAGCTGTCGCTTTGGAACTCTGCCTAGGGGAATGAGAGGAGACAGGGACTCCATCATCCCTAGGAGGGAGGAAAGTGTCCTTGCCGAAGTGAGGGGAGAGAGGGAAGGTGGGAAATGAGATCCACTAGCGAGCGGACCTCTCCGGGTCGGGGAGACTACCAGGAGGTGGTGTCGAAGCTCATGCCCAGGAAGGTGAATTGCTGACTGGGCGAGAGCTCGCATTTTGCGGGGTTGGTGACGAACCCAGAGAGGAGCAAAGCTGAAGTAGCTTTGAGGTGTGGGATTGGGCTAGGGCCTGAGAGGGGCCAGGACAAGCCAGTCGTCGAGGTAGACAAGGGGCGAATGTCCTCCTGTCTGGCAAGGGAGGCCATCTCCTTGACTACCTTCGTGAAGAGGAAGGGAGCCAGGGAGAGTCCGAATGGGAGGGCCTTGAATTGAAACACACCCGGCCCCGCCAGACGAAACGAAGGTATCGTCTGTGGACGGGTGGATGAGGATCTGGAAGTAAGCATCTTTGAGATCTATCGAGGTGGCCCAGTCCAGATGGTGGATGGAGTCCCTGATCTGGGCCGGGTCTCCATCTTGAATCTGGTTGTCCTGAGGAATCTGTTGAGAGGGGAAAGGTCGAGGATGGGCCTCCAGCCGCCCGAGGCCTTTGGGACTACAAAGAGGCGAGAGTAAAACCCGGGTTGGGGTGTGGTACCTCGGTGATGGCGCCCTTGCGGAGAAGCTCCTCGATTTCCAGGCGAAGGGCCTCCGCCTGGGCAGGAGGTGGAGTCCCCGGTGGAAGGAGGAGGGAGGACAGGAGGGGAGGGCGTTCGTGTGCCCAGGTAGACGGAACCCATCCTGCAGAACAGAAACCCACCCGGGGTTGAGACCCATGCGCCGCCACTGGTGGGCGTGCCGGACAGACTGCCTGCCAGGGGGCAGAGGGCTGAGGTGTGTCTGAAGACTGACATGTCCCGCCCCTCGGAAGGTGGGTCCGCTAGTCACCTCCGGGGCCGGGCCTGTTGGCCGAACCGAAAATTCTGTTGGGGTTTTTTTCGGTTTGGGCGTAGGGGGTTTGGCGGGCCTCGAGGGACGCTGCTTGGGGTAGGGCTGGGGTCTGGCTGTGGGTAGGGCCTGACGAAAGAATGGTCTAGAAGGGCGGTGCTGACGAGGGTTTGTGGTCGCAAAAGAAGCGGCCTGTTTGCGCTCCTCGACGGCATGGGAAATGACCGCAGAGGAATAGTCGCCGAAAAGCGACTGCTCCTGACCCGGAATGCAGCGTAAGGCCGCCTTGAGCGCTGGGGAGAGATGGGCCTGTGATAGCAGGGCGTCTCTCACTGCCAGAAGGCAGTTAAAGTGACTCCTGGCTGCGCTGTACCGCCGCAGCCCCAAGGTGGTGCGCTATCTTGTTGACAAGAAAAACGCATAAGGGGGTCATCAAACAGGCTGGGGCCTGCCTCAGTGTCGCCCGGGTCTGAAGACGCTGAGACAATGCCTCCCTCATTTGGCCAAGTCTTCCTCCGCTCGCTGTAGGAACATGTCAATGAAGGCATGCCCCGCGGTGGTGTGCAGAATGCCAGCTCTGGCGATTCTGTCCCACTCTGTCAGGGTTTTGATAGAAAGAGAGGTGGATGTGGGAGGGGGGCGGTTAGGAGTGAGCCTGAGGTCAGCCGGGAAATGGCAATCTCCCTGGTGGCCGGATTGGCAGAAAAGAGAGAAAAGACATGAGGGGCCTGACGCGGGTCCTTGAGGAATACTCCTATTGGGGCCGCGTTGGGGGCTGATAAGAAGTCAGTCCCCGGTGGGGGAAACGGCATGTGTACCCCTGGCGAGGGAGGCCGATCTGCCCAACAAAGGAGTGATGGTCTGGGGGCGGCTATCCTTGACCGTGATCGCTGGGTAGGGGGTGACCCAGTGAAACGGAAAGGGCGAAGATGTTGTTAGAGGGAGGGGATTCCCTAACAACAAGATCAGGGCGCCAGCTCTCCAAAATGGAAAGGTCCCCAGACTGGGGGAGGAATTCCTCAAACCCCTCCTCCGATTGTGGGTCAGTCTGATCGTGAAGGGAAGTTCAGGTCCACCTTCGGAAGGCCATGTCAGGGTGCGTGGGAGTCGTGAACTCGTTGGGAAGAGGTGAAAAACGAGGACGACTCCCCGGTGGTTCCGTAATCGGCGTGAAAACTAGGGGACTGCCGATCGGACAGCGCCCGAGAGATGGGGCCCCAGGTCGATCCAGCTCTGGGAGGCCGGATGCCACATGAGGCCAAAGATGGAGTCAGGGAAGATTCCGAGCTAAGCCACTGATTCCTCTCGGGGAATAGAACCACCGGTCCCCGGGGAGAAAGGAGGGCGTGGAGGCCCAGAGGCAGTCTCCTCGGGGACCCGGGTAACCTTGCGCACCCCGGGAGAGCACTGCCTCCTGCATCTCCCGGGTGGGGTCCGCACCGGCCCCTTGCGTGGCAGAGGGGTCGGGAGTGTTACGATCGCCGAGCCTCCTGGCCGTGTGGTAGCGGACGGGGATGGCTGAGACGACGCGTAAAACTCAAGGGACGAGGGGTTACCCCTGGTCCCTGGTCGATCCTCCCTCCTGAGGAACGGGACCGCGGACGTTGCCCAATAGGGAGCGGAAGAAGTCGGCTCCCCAACGTCCTGTACCCCTAGGGGAGATTGAGACGATCGATCGGGGTGGTTCGACCGTCGGGGGTGAGGTCGCAGATCCGAGCTACTCGATGCCTGCGTACCTGACCCGGGATTGTGGTCAGTGGGGGGTTCCACCGAAGACTGGCCACATTCCCTCCACCGGAGTGTTGACGCTCCTCGTGTCCGGGTCGTGCGAACCCGGACCCGTTGGGGAGAGCGTCCTGAGACTGTGTGACGTTAGTGGAGGTGCTAGCGTCACAAGTCTCAATAGATCGGGTGACGTGCGGCGATCCGTCCGCGAGTCGCCACCCGTGCCGGTCCGGGGTATCGGCAAGGGTCCCCTGGGGCCGATGATCGCCGGACGCGGCATGATGGGAGAGGGTCTCCTTACGCGGTCGAAGTCGAACAGGCGAACCAGTCAGGGAACGTGAAGATTTAGAACGGGAAGGTCCTTTCATGGGAGCCTTGCCCTTGGAGATTTGGGCTTAGGGAAGGAAGCAAATGAAAAACAGTCGGCAATGACTGCCGATTGTTCATCCGACTGGACTGACTGTTGGACTTCGATCGCGACGATCGTGTATCCGCCGGTCGGGTAGAGGGGGAATCGGAATGATGGTCCGCGTCCCCTGCACGGAACCCTCCTCTACACCGACCGTACGCTCATCGTGTGGCGTGAGCGGTTTGTCCCGTGGAATCGACACACGACCCCTCCGGGGTAGAGAGCGACTGCCGAGAGTGGAGCGCCTCGAGCCGTTAGTGTCCTTCACCATGTTGGGCACTGGTGGTGGGGAACAAACACGGAACGCACGATCGCAAAGGGGAGACAAAGAGGTGGATTGAGGGATAGAAAGGGCTCAACCAACGTCGTGAGAGACACTGAAATAGTATTAAATGAGAAGTCAGTGAGAGATCGAGGCAGGTCGATCGTAAGTGACGCGGTTTTGGCCGGTCGAAACAAAATGGCGGAACGACCGGCGAAGAAATGGAATCCGAGTGGACTACGTGAAGTTAGGCGAATCGGAGTCCAAATGGAAGGAGAAGGGACCGAGATTCGTTAAACAAGGGGCCGTAAAAGCCAAAACTGGGGAGAAAGGGGCGAAACCGGCGATGGATTCCGACTTTCGAAGATCGAAAGCGCCGAATGCAAAGTCGCAAGTGCCAAGACAAAGGCACAAGGCGAGGATGGCGTGGTTAAACAAATGAATAAAGCACACCAAACCAAAAGCCCCACCGGTTCAAGAATGAAAGGGTGAAGCGCGCAAGCCACAACAAATAAGCAAAGAAGCAACACAGGCTATCTAAAACACAACGACAAAGAGAAGGCGAGACAGAGCACAAGACTTATCTTGCTTCGACGGCAGGCCGAGAGAGAATGACGTATGGAGACTTACACTGGCTTCTCCCTACGGCGGAAGTGGGTTGGGCACCACGTGACTGTCTTATCACTGCATAGCCACACAAAAACTTCGGCCTGGCAGAGCAGACTAACTGCCGTGAATGCTATTGTCTGACATGGTACAGTATATGACGCCAAAAAGACTTTTAGGGACTTCCAGATGAACTATTGTGACTGGATTTTGGTTTGGGAAGAGTAGACAACATTCCCAAAGTCAAAAAGAAAGAAGCAAGAATGAGTGGTTAGCACTGGATGGTATATTCAATGAGGAGGGGATTTTGCAGTTTTCTTGTTAGGGTAGGAAGGGATGTTTTGTTGTTTCCTGTGTGTGTGGACAGATGGCGAAAGTATGTTGGTGCTTTGAGGCGATTATCTTGTGGAAGCAAGGAAGACGTGTTGAGGTCAGTAGAAGATAAACTTGTTGGAATGCGCGCAGAGCTTCAGTTTGGAAGTAAGTGACATGAATGGCTGAAATGTTTGGCATGTGAAATGTGGTGCAAGTTGCTGTGAAGTGAATGGTGTTTGGAGGTATGGAAAAGAGAGACAAGAGTGTTGTGTTGTGATTTGGGCCAAATGTGTGGAGGGAGGGTTGTGTGACATTTGTTGACAGTGCTGCCACAAAGGACAAGAGCAGCAGATCGATCATCCGGGGATCAGGATCACGCGTTAAAAGAGCAGTCTTGATTTCAAGTGTGTGCAGGGAATGAAGTGTGACTGCTGATAGAAGTATTGTTTTTCTGGTCTTTTCCTTCAATAGGACAATATTGTGGTGTTATGTGAAGAGAAGTTTTGTGAAAAGAGAAGCTGAGGCAGGTGAAGAATACATAGGGACTTGTATGATGAAGGCTGAGTTTGCAAGCTATGTAGTGAGTTTTGTAATGGAGATTGTGCAGGGGAAAGAAAGGAAATGAAATTTGGCAGCTTGAGAATAGCCACCATTGCTGAATTCCAAACTGAGGAAACAAGACGGAATGGCCTGTGCAAGATTTGTCAGCACGTGATTTGTCTGTATTGGTGGAAGGAAGGCGATGCATTGTTGAAGTCAGGAGAAAGCAAGCTCGTCTAGAAGGAAAGCACACACGTAAATGGAAAACTTGATGGGATAATTTGCATGAGAAATTTCCAGCACGTGTGGGTGTTGAGGGAAGTGGACTGTGTTGAGAGATGCAATGTGGAGGGAGCATTGAGAGTTGTGATAGTTTTGTTTGTTGGTTTGGGTAAAATGTATGGTGGGGAGGGTGATGTGACATTTGTTTGCAGTCACACCTAAAACAAGAGATACAAAGAATAAGGACAGAAGACGATCCATCAGGAGCAGGTGGTGGATTACATATGAAAGGACTACTCATGGATTTCACAAATGTGGCAAGAACTACAGACCTGTGAGATATTGTTGTTGGCTTCCTTTTTTCCCTGGTCTTTGCTTGTGATATTTTGCTCTGTTTGTATGCGGAAATAATAACAGCATGTGAGAAAGAAAAGCTTGTCAGTGGTAAGATTTTTAGGGACTCCCAGATGAACTAATGTGACTGGATTTTGGTTTGGGAAGAGTAGACAACATTCCCAAAGTCAAAAGAAAGAAGCAAGAATGAGTGGTTAGCACTGGATGGTATATTCATGAGGAGGTGATTTTGCAGTTTTCTTGTTAGGGTAGGAGGGATGTTTTGTTGTTTCCTGTGTGTGTGGACAGATGGCGAAAATATGGTTGGTGCTTTGAGGCGATTATCTAGTGGAAGCAAGGAAGATGTGTTGAGGTCAGTAGAAGATAAACTTGGTTGGAATGCACGCAGAGCTTCAGTTTGGAAGTAAGTGACATGAATGGCTGAAACGTTTGGCATGTGAAATGTGGTGCAAGTTGCTGTGAAGTGAATGGTGTTTGGAGGTATGGAAAAGAGAGACAAGAGTATTGTGTTGTGATTTGGGCCAAATGTGTGGAGGGGAGGGTTGTGTGACATTTGTTGACAGTGCTGCCACAAAGGACAAGAGCAGCAGATCGATCATCCAGGGATCAGGATCACGCGTTAAAAGAGCAGTCTTGGATTTCAAGTGTGTGCAGGGAATGAAGTGGTGACTGCTGATAGAAGGTATTGTTTTTCTGGTCTTTTCCTTCAATAGGACAATATGTGGTGTTATGTGAAGAGAAGTTTTGTGAAAAGATGAAGCTGAGGCAGGTGAAGAATACATAGGGACTTGTATGATGAAGGCTGAGTTGCAGGCTATGTAGGGAGTTTTGTAATGGAGATTGTGCAGGGGAAAGAAAGGAAGTGAAATTTGGCAGCGGGAGAATAGCCCCCATTGCTGAATTCCAAACTGAGGAAACAAGACGGAATGGCGTGTGCAAGATTTGTCAGCACGTGATTTGTCTGTATTCGTGGAAGGAAGGCGATGCATTGTTGAAGTCAGGAGAAAGCAAGCTTGTCTGGAAGGAAAGCACACACGTAAGTGGAAAACTTGATGGGATAATTTGCATGAGAAATTTCCAGCACGTGTGGTGTTGAGGAAGTGGACTGTGTTGAGAGATGCAACATGGAGGGAGCATTGAGAGTTGTGATAGTATTTTTGGCGTCATATACTGTACCATGTCAGATCATAGCATTCCACGGCAGTTAGTCAGCTCTGCCAGGCTGAGATTTTTTGTGGCTAATGCAGTAATAAGACCATCAAGTGACGCCCACACTACTTCCGCCAGGGAGATAAGATCAGATAATGTTGCTTATAGCCCAGCCGACCACAAAGGCCACATCAGGGCTGTAGGGAAGAAGTGATCATTGAGAGTTGTGATAGTTTTTGTTTGTTGGTTTGGGGAAAATGTATGGTGGGGAGGGTGATGTGACATTGTTTGCAGTCACACCTGAAACAAGAGATACAAAGAATAAGGGCAGAAGACGATCCATCAGGAGCAGTGGTGGATTACATATGAAAGGACTACTCTTGGATTTCACAAATCTGCAAGAACTACAGACCTGTGAGAGATATTGTTGTTGGCTTCCTTTTTTTCCTGGTCTTTGCTCGTTATATTTTTCGCTGTTTGTATGCGGAAATAATAACAGCATGTGAGAAAGATTTGATATTGTCTTATAAAGAAAAGCTTGTCAGTGCAAATTTTTAGGGACTCCCAGATGAACTAAAGTGACTGGATTTTGGTTTGGGAAGAGTAGACAACATTCCCAAAGTCAAAAAGAAGAAGCAAGAATGAGTGGTTAGCACTGGATGGTATATTCATGAGGAGGTGATTTTGCAATTTTCTTGTTAGGGTAGGAGGGGATGTTTTTTTTGTTTCCTGTGTGTGTGGACAGATGGCGAAAATATGGTTGGTGCTTTGAGGCGATTATATTGTGGAAGCAAGGAAGAAGTGTTGAGGTCAGTGGAAGATAAACTTGGTTGCAACGTGCGCAGAGATGGGCATTTGGAAGTAAGTGACATGAATGGCTGAAATGTTTGGAATGTGAAATGTGGTGCAATTGCTGTGAAGTGGATGGTGTTTGGAGTATGGAAAAGAGAATGACAACGAGTGTGACAAAATGTTGTGTTGTGATTTGGGCCAAATGTGTGGAGGGAGGGTTGTGTGACATTTGTTGACAGTGCTGCCACAAAGGACAAGAGCAGCAGATCATTCATCCGGGGATCAGGATCACGCGTTAAAAGAGCAGTCTTGGATTTCAAGTGTGTGCAAGGAATGAAGTGTGATTGGTGATAGAAGGTATTGTTTTTCTGGTCTTTTCCTTCAATAGGACAATATTGTGGTGTTATGTGAAGAGAAGTTTTGTGAAAAGAGAAGCTGAGCAGGTGAAGAATATATAGGGACTTGTATGATGAAGACTGAGTTCCAGGATATGTAGGAGTTTTGTAATGGAGATTGTGCAGGGGAAAGAAAGGAAGTGAAATTGGGCAGCTTGAGAATAGCCACCATCGCTGAATTCCAAACTGAGGAAACAAGACGGAATGGCCTGTGCAAGATTTGTCAGCACGTGATTTGTCTGTATTGGTGGAAGGAAGACGATGCATTGTTGAAGTCAGGAGAAAGCAAGCTCGTCTGGAAGGAAAGCACACACGTAAATGGAAAACTTGATGGATAATTTGCATGAAGAAATTTCCAGCACGTGTGGTGTTGAGGGAATGGACTGTGTTGAGAGATGAAAATGTGGAGGGAGCATTGAGAGTTGTGATAGTTTGTTTGTTGGTTTGGGGAAATGTATGGGGGGGAGGGTGATGTGACATTTGTTTGCAGTCACACCTGGAACAAGAGATACAAGAATAAGGACAGAAGAAGATCCATCAGGAGCAGGTGGGATTACATATTATGAAAGGACTACTCATGGATTTCATAAATCTGGCAAGAACTACAGACCTGTGAGAGATATTGTTGTTGGCTTCCTTTTTTTCCTGGTCTTTGCTTGTGACATTTTGCTCTGTTTGTATGTGGAAATAATAACAGCATGTGAGAAAGAAAAGCTTGTCAGTGGTAAGACTTTTAGGACTTCCAGATGAACTATTGTGACTGGATTTTGGTTTGGGAAGAGTAGACAACATTCCCAAAGTCAAAAAGAAAGAACAAGAATGAGTGGTTAGCACTGGATGGTATATTCATGAGGGGGGGATTTTGCAGTTTTCTTGTTAGGGTAGGAAGGGATGTTTTGTCGTTTCCTGTGTGTGTGGACAGATGGCGAAAATATGGTTGGTGCTTTGAGGCGATTATCTTGTGGAAGCAAGGAAGACGTGTGAGGTCAGTAGAAGATAAACTTGGTTGGAATGCGTGCAGAGCTTCAGTTTGGAAGTAAGTGACATGAATGGCTGAAATGTTTGGCATGTGAAATGTGGTGCAAGTTGCTGTGAATGAATGGTGTTTGGAGGTATGGAAAAGAGAGACAAGAGTGTTGTGTTGTGATTTGGGCCAAATGTGTGGAGGGGAGGGTTGTGTGACATTTGTTGACAGTGCAGCCACAAAGGACAAGAGCAGCAGATCGATCATCCGGGGATCAGGATCACGCGTTAAAAGAGCAGTCTTGGATTTCAAGTGTGTGCAGGAATGAAGTGTGACTGCTGATAGAAGGTATTGTTTTTCTGGTCTTTTCCTTCAATAGGACAATATTGTGGTGTTATGTGAAGAGAAGTTTTGTGAAAAGAGAAGCTGAGGCAGGTGAAGAATACATAGGGACTTGTATGATGAAGGCTGAGTTGCAAGCTATGTAGGAGTTTTGTAATGGAGATTGTGCAGGGGAAAGAAAGGAAGTGAAATTTGACAGCGGAGAATAGCCACCATTGCTGAATTCCAAACTGAGGAAACAAGACGGAATGGCCTGTGCAGATTTGTCAGCACGTGATTTGTCTGTATTGGTGGAAGGAAGACATGCCATTGTTGAAGTCCAGAGAAAGCAAGCTTGTCAGGAAGGAAAGCACACACGTAAGTGGAAAGCTTGATGGATAATTTGCATGAGAAATTTCCAGCACGTGTGGTGTGAGGAAGTGGACTGTGTTGAGAGATGCAACATGAGGGAGCATTGAGAGTTGTGATAGTATTTTGGCGTCATATACTGTACCAGTCAGATCATAGCATTCCACGGCAGTTAGTCAGCTCTGCCAGGCCGAGAATTTTTGTGCTAATGCAGTAATAAGACATCAAGTGACGCCCACTACTTACTTCCGCCATGAAGAAGTGAGCATTGAGCAGTTGTGATAGTCACACCTGAAACAAGAGATACAAAGAATAAGGGCAGAAGACGATCCATCAGGAGCAGGTGGTGGATTACATATGAAAGGACTAATCTTGGATTTCACAAATGTGGCAAGAACTACAGACCTGTGAGAGATATTGTTGTTGGCTTCCTTTTTTTCCTAATCTTTGCTCGTTATATTTTCGCTGTTTGTATGCGGAAATAATAACATCATGTGAGAAAAAAGATTTGATATTGTCTTATAAGAAAAGCTTGTCAGTGGCAAATTTTTAGGGACTCCCAGATGAACTAAAGTGACTGGATTTTGGTTTGGGAAGAGTAGACAACATTCCCAAAGTCAAAAAGAAAGAAGCAAGAAATGAGTGGTTAGCACTGGATGGTATATTCTGAGGAGGATTTGCAATTTACTTGTTAGGGTAGGAGGGGAATTTTTGTGTTTCCTGTGTGTGTGGACTGATGGTGAAAAATATGGTTGGTGCTTGAGGCGATTATCTGTGGAAGCAAGGAAGACGTGTTGAGGTCAGTAGAAGATAAACTTGGTTGGAATGCGCGCAGAGCTACAGTTTGGAAGTAAGTGACATGAATGGCTGAAATGTTTGCATGTGAAATGTGGTGCAAGTTGCTGTGAAGTGAATGTGTTTGGAGGTATGGAAAAAGAGAGACAAGAGTGTTGAGTTGTGATTTGGGCCAAATGTGTGGAGGGGAGGTTGTGTGACATATGTTGACAGTGCTGCCACAAAGGACAAGAGCAGCAGATCGATCATCCGGGATCAGGATCACGCGTTAAAAGAGCAGTCTTGGATTTCAAGTGTGTGCAGGGAATGAAGTGTGACTGCTGATAGAAGGTATTGTTTTTCTGGTCTTTTCCTTCAATAGGACAATATTGTGGTGTATGTGAAGAGAAGTTTTGTGAAAAGAGAAGCTGAGCCAGGTGAAGAATATATAGGGACTTGTATGATGAAGGCTGAGTTGCAGGACATGTAGGGAGTTTTGTAATGGAGATTGTGCAGGGAAAAAAAGGAAGTGAAATTTGAAAGGGGAGAATACCCACCATTGCGAAATTCCAAAACGGGGAAACAAGACAATGGCCTTGAAAGATTGTCACCTGATTTGTCTGTATTGGGGGAAAGGGAAGGTAAGCTTTGTTGAAGTCAGAAAAGCAACCTTTGGAAGGAAAGCACCCAAAATAAAACTTAGGGGAAAATTTGAGAGAAATTTTCCACACGGGGGTTTGTTGAGGGAAGGGGACTGTGTTGAGAGATCATGGGGGGGGGACATTGAAGTTTGAAGTTTTTTTGGGTTTTTTGGGTAAAATGATGGGGAGGTGATGTACATTTTTTGCAGTCACACCTAAAAAAAGATACAAAAAATAAGGGACAGAAGACACCACAGGAGCAGTGGTATTACAATAAAAGCTACTCATGGATTTTCAAATGTGGAAAGAACTAAGACCTTAGAGATATTGTTTTTGGGGCTTCCTATTTTTTCGTCTTTGTTGACATTTTGCATGTTTGTTGCGAAATATACAGCATGTGAGAAAGAAAAGCTTGTCAGTGGTAAAATAATAGGACTTCCCAAGAACTAATGTGACTGGATTTTGGTTTGGGAAACAACAATTCCCAAAGAAAAAGAACAGAATAATGAGTGGTTAGATGATGATAATCATAAGAGGCATTTTGCATTTTTTTGGGGGATGGTAGTTTGATGTTGTTTCCTGTGTGTGTGGACAGATGGCGAAAATATGTTGTGTTTACGATTATCTTGTGGAAGCGAAAACGATGGTTGGGTTAGAGATAAACTTGGTGAAGGCGCAGAGCTCAGTTTGGAAGTAAGTGACGAATGCTAAAGTTGCAGTAAAATGGGAATTGCTGAAGTGAAGTGTTTGAGTGGAAAGAGAGACAAAGTTTGTTTGTGTGATTTGGGCCAAATGTGTGAGGGAGGTTGTGTGACATTTGTTGACAGTGCTGCACAAAGGACAAGAGGCAGGCAGTTTGATCATCCGTGGATCAGGACACGGAAAAGAGCAGTCGTCATGGGGTCAAGGATGCAAGAATAAGTGGTCTGTATAAGTTGTTTCTGGTCTTTCTTCAATAGGAAATTTGGTGTTTATGTGAGAGAATTTTGGGTGAAAGAGAAGCTGAGGCAGTGAGAAAAAGGACTGTAGATGAAGGTGAGTTGCAAGCTATGTAGTGAGTTTGTAAGGAATTGAGGGAAGTAGAAATGAAATTGGCAGCTTGAAGAATAGCCACATTGCTGAATTCCAAACTGAGGAAACCAAGACGAATGGCCTTGCAAGATTGTCAGCACGTGTTTGGATTGTGGAGGAAGCTGGATTTTGAAGCAGGAGAAAGCAAGCACGTCTAAAGAAGCACCCAACGTAAATGGAAAACTGATGTGGGAAATTTGCATGAGAAATTTCCAGCACGTGTGGTGTTGAGGGAAGTGGACTGTGTTGAGAGATGCAATGTGAGGGAGCATTGAAGTTGTGATAGTTTTGTTTGTTGGTTGGGTAAAAGTATGGTGGGGAGGGTGATGTGACATTTGTTTGCAGTCACACCTAAAACAAGAGATACAAAGAATAAGGACAGAAGACGATCCATCAGGAGCAGGTGGTGGATTACATATGAAAGGACTACTCATGGATTTCACAAATGTGGCAAGAACTACAGACCTGTGAGAGATATTGTTGTTGCTTCCTTTTTTCCCTGGTCTTTGCTTGTGATATTTGCTCTGTTTGTATGCGGAAATAATAACAGCATGTGAGAAAGAAAAGCTTGTCAGTGGTAAGATTTTTAGGACTCCCAGATGAACTAATGTGACTGGATTTTGGATTTGGGAAGAGTAGACAACATTCCCAAAGTCAAAAGAAAGAAGCAAGAATGAGTGGTTAGCACTGGATGGTATATTCATGAGGAGGGATTTTGCAGTTTTCTTGTTAGGGTAGGAGGGATGTTTTTGTTTCCTGTGTGTGTGACAGATGGCGAAAATATGGTTGGTGCTTTGAGGCGATTATCTAGTGGAAGCAAGGAAGACGTGTTGAGGTCAGTATGAAGATAAACTTGGTTGGAATGCACGCAGAGCTTCAGTTTGGAAGTAAGTGACATGAATGGCTGAAACGTTTGGCATGTGAAATGTGTGCAAGTTGCTGTGAAGTGAATGGTGTTTGGAGGTATGGAAAAGAGAGACAAGATGTGTTGTGTTGTGATTTGGGCCAAATGTGTGGAGGGGAGGGTTGTGTGACATTTGTTGACAGTGCTGCCACAAAGGACAAGAGCAGCAGATCGATCATCCGGGGATCAGGATCACGCGTTAAAAGAGCAGTCTTGGATTTCAAGTGTGTGCAGGGAATGAAGTGTGACTGCTGATAGAAGGTATTGTTTTTCTGGTCTTTTCCTTCAATAGGACAATATTGTGGTGTTATGTGAAGAGAAGTTTTGTGAAAAGAGAAGCTGAGGCAGGTGAAGAATACATAGGGACTTGTATGATGAAGGCTGATTTTGCAGGCTATGTAGGGAGTTTTGTAATGGAGATTGTGCAGGGGAAAGAAAGGAAGTGAAATTTGGCAGCGGGAGAATAGCCACCATTGCTGAATTCCAAACTGAGGAAACAAGACGGAATGGCGTGTGCAAGATTTGTCAGCACGTGATTTGTCTGTATTGGTGGAAGGAAGGCGATGCATTGTTGAAGTCAGGAGAAAGCAAGCTTGTCTGGAAGGAAAGCACACACGTAAGTGGAAAACTTGATGGGATAATTTGCATGAGAAATTTCCAGCACGTGTGGTGTTGAGGGAAGTGGACTGTGTTGAGAGATGCAACATGGAGGGAGCATTGAGAGTTGTGATAGTATTTTTGGCGTCATATACTGTACCATGTCAGATTATAGCATTCCACGGCAGTTAGTCAGCTCTGCCAGGCTGAGATTTTTTGTGGCTAATGCAGTAATAAGACCATCAAGTGACGCCCACACTACTTCCGCCAGGGAGATAAGATAGATAATGTTGCTTATAGCCAGCGACCGCAAAGGGCACATCAGGGCTGTAGGGAAGAAGTGATCATTGAGAGTTGTGATATTTTGTTTGTTGGTTTGGGGAAAATGTATGGTGGGGAGGGTGATGTGACATTTGTTTGCAGTCACACCTGAAACAAGAGATACAAAGAATAAGGGCAGAAGACGATCCATCAGGAGCAGGTGGTGGATTACATATGAAAGGACTACCTTGGATTTCACAAATCTGGCAAGAACTACAGACCTGTGAGAGATATTGTTGTTGGCTTCCTTTTTTTCCTGGTCTTTGCTCGTTTATATTTTCGCTGTTTGTATGCGGAAATAATAACAGCATGTGAGAAAGATTTGTTATTGTCTTATAAAGAAAGCTTGTCAGTGGCAAATTTTTAGGGACTCCCAGATGAACTAAAGTGACTGGATTTTGGTTTGGGAAGAGTAGACAACATTCCCAAAGTCAAAAAGAAAGAAGCAAGAATGAGTGGTTAGCACTGGATGGTATATTCATGAGGAGGTGATTTTGCAATTTTCTTGTTAGGGTAGGAGGGGATGTTTTTTTGTTTCCTGTGTGTGTGGACAGATGGCGAAAATATGGTTGGTGCTTTGAGGCGATTATATTGTGGAAGTAAGGAAGAAGTGTTGAGGTCAGTGGAAGATAAACTTGGTTGCAACGTGCGCAGAGATGGGCAGTTTGGAAGTAAGTGACATGAATGGCTGAAATGTTTGGAATGTGAAATGTGGTGCAAGTTGCTGTGAAGTGGATGGTGTTTGGGGTATGGAAAAGAGAATGACAAGAGTGTGACAAGAATGTTGTGTTGTGATTTGGGCCAAATGTGTGGAGGGAGGGTTGTGTGACATTTGTTGACAGTGCTGCCACAAAGGACAAGAGCAGCAGATCATTCATCCGGGGATCAGGATCACGCGTTAAAAGAGCAGTCTTGGATTTCAAGTGTGTGCAAGGAATGAAGTGTGATTGGTGATAGAAGGTATTGTTTTTCTGGTCTTTTCCTTCAATAGGACAATATTGTGGTGTTATGTGAAGAGAAGTTTTGTGAAAAGAGAAGCTGAGCCAGGTGAAGAATATATAGGGACTTGTATGATGAAGACTGAGTTCCAGGATATGTAGGGAGTTTTGTAATGGAGATTGTGCAGGGGAAAGAAAGGAAGTGAAATTTGGCAGCTTGAGAATAGCCACCATCGCTGAATTCCAAACTAGAGGAAACAAGACGGAATGGCCTGTGCAAGATTTGTCAGCACGTGATTGTGCTGTATTGGTGGAAGGAAGGCGATGCATTGTTGAAGTCAGGAGAAAGCAAGCTCGTCTGGAAGGAAAGCACACACGTAAATGGAAAACTTAAATGGGATAATTTGCATGAGAAATTTCCAGCACGTGTGGTGTTGAGGGAAGTGGACTGTGTTGAGAGATGCAATGTGGGGGGAGCATTGAGAGTTGTGATAGTTTTGTTTGTTGGTTTGGGGAAAATGTATGGTGGGGAGGGTGATGTGACATTTTTGCAGTCACACCTGAAACAAGAGATACAAAGAATAAGGACAGAAGAAGATCCATCAGGAGCAGGTGGTGGATTACATATGAAAGGACTACTCATGGATTTCATAAATCTGGCAAGAACTACAGACCTGTGAGAGATATTGTTGTTGGCTTCCTTTTTTTCCTGGTCTTGCTTGTGACATTTGCTCTGTTTGTATGTGGAAATAATAACCCAGCATGTGAGAAAGAAAAGCTTATCAGTGGTAAGACTTTTAGGGACTTCCAGATGAACTATTGTGACTGGATTTTGGTTTGGGAAGAGTAGACAACATTCCCAAAGTCCAAAAAGAAGAAGCAAGAATGAGTGGTTAGCACTGGATGGTATATTCTTTGAGGGGGGGATTTTGCAGTTTTCTTGTTAGGGTAGGAAGGGATGTTTTGTTGTTTCCTGTGTGTGTGGACAGATGGCGAAAATATGGTTGGTGCTTTGAGGCGATATCTTGTGGAAGCAAGGAAGACGTGTTGAGGTCAGTAAGAAGATAAACTTGGTTGGAATGCGCGCAGAGCTTCAGTTTGGGAAGTAAGTGACATGAATGGCTGAAATGTTTGGCATGTGAAATTTTGGTGCAAGTTGCTGTGAAGTGAATGGTGTTTGGAGGTAGGGAAAAAGAGAGACAAGAGTGTTGTGTTGTGATTTGGGCCAAATGTGTGGAGGGGAGGGTTGTGTGACATTTGTTGACAGTGCTGCCACAAAGGACAAAAAGCAGCAGATCGATCATCCGGGGATCAGGATCACGCGTTAAAAGAGCAGTCTTGGATTTCAAGTGTGTGCAGGGAATGAGTGTGACTGCTGATAGAAGGTATTGTTTTCTGGTCTTTTCCTTCAATAGGACAATATTGTGGTGTTATGTGAAGAGAAGTTTTGTGAAAAGAGAAGTGAGGCAGGTGAAGAATACATAGGGACTTGTATGAGATAAGGCTGAGTTGCAAGCTATGTAGCGAGTTTTGTAATGGAGATTGTGCAGGGGAAAGAAAGGAAGTGAAATTTGACAGCGGGAGAATAGCCACCATTGCTGAATTCCAAACTGAGGAAACAAGACGGAATGGCCTGTGCAAGATTTGTCAGCACGTGATTTGTCTGTATTGGTGGAAGGAAGACGATGCATTGTTGAAGTCAGGAGAAAGCAAGCTTGTCTGGAAGGAAAGCACACACGTAAGTGGAAAGCTTGATGGATAATTTGCATGAGAAATTTCCAGCACGTGTGGTGTTGAGGGAAGTGGACTGTGTTGAGAGATGCAACAGGGAGGGAGCATTGAGAGTTGTGATAGTATTTTTGGCGCCCATATACTGTACCATGTCAGATCATAGCATTCCACGGCAGTTAGTCAGCTCTGCCAGGCCGAGATTTTTGTGGCTAATGAAAGTAATAAGACTATCAAGTGACGCCCACACTACTTCGCCAGGGAAGAAGTGAGCATTGAGAGTTGTGATAGTCACACCTGAAACAAGAGATACAAAGAATAAGGGCAGAAGACGATCCATCAGGAGCAGGTGGTGGATTACATATGAAAGGACTACTCTTGGATTTCACAAATGTGGCAAGAACTACAGACCTGTGAGAGATATTGTTGTTGGCTTCCTTTTTTTCTAATCTTTGCTCGTTTATTTTTTCGCTGTTTGTATGCGGAAATAATAACATCATGTGAGAAAGAAGATTTGATATTGTCTTATAAGGAAAAGCTTGTCAGTGGCAAATTTTTAGGGACTCCCAGATGAACTAAAGTGACTGGATTTTGGTTTGGGAAGAGTAGACAACATTTCCCAAAGTCAAAAAGAAAGAAGCAAGAATGAGTGGTTAGCACTGGATGGTATATTGATGAGGAGGGGATTTTGCAATTTTCTTGTTAGGGTAGGAGGGGATGTTTTGTTGTTTCCTGTGTGTGTGGACTGATGGCGAAAATATGGTTGGTGCTTTGAGGCGATTATATTGTGGAAGCAAGGAAGAAGTGTTGAGGTCAGTGGAAGATAAACTTGGTTGCAACGTGCGCAGAGATGGGCAGTTTGGAAGTAAATGACATGAATGGCCTGAAATGTTTGGCATGTGAAATGTGGTGCAAGTTGCTGTGAAGTGGATGGTGTTTGGAGGGGATGGAAAAGAGAATGACAAGCGTGTGACAAGAGTGTTGTGTTGTGATTTGGGCCAAATGTGTGGAGGGGAGGGTTGTGTGACATTTGTTGACAGTGCTGCCACAAAGGACAAGAGCAGCAGATCATTCATCCCGGGGATCAGGATCACGCGTTAAAAGAGCAGTCTTGGATTTCAAGTGTGTGCAGGGAATGAAGTGTGATTGCTGATAGAAGGTATTGTTTTTCTGGTCTTTCCTTCAATAGGACAATATTGTGGTGTTATGTGAAGAGAAGTTTTGTGAAAAGAGAAGCTGAGCCAGGTGAAGAATATATAGGGACTTGTATGATGAAGGCTGAGTTGGGAGACATGTAGGGAGTTTTGTAATGGGGATTGTGCAGGGGAAAGAAAGGAAGTGAAATTTGGCAGCGGGAGAATAGCCACCATTGCTGAATTCCAACTGAGGAAACAAGACGGAATGGCCTGTGCAAGATTTGTCAGCACGTGATTTGTCTGTATTGGTGGAAGGAAGGTGATGCATTGTTGAAGTCGGAGAAAGCAAGCTCGTTTGGAAGGAAAGCACACACATAAATGGAAAACTTGATGGGATAATTTGCATGAGAAATTTCCAGCACGTGGGTGTTGAGGGAATGGACTGTGTTGAGAGATGCAATGTGGAGGGAGCATTGAGAGTTGTGATAGTTTTGTTTGTTGGTTTGGGTAAAATGTATGGTGGGGAGGGTGATGTGACATTTGTTTGCAGTCACACCTGAAACAAGAGATACAAGAATAAGGACAGAAGACGATCCATCAGGAGCAGGTGGTGGATTACATATGAAAGGACTACTCATGGATTTCACAAATGTGGCAAGAACTACAGACCTGTGAGAGATATTGTTGTTGGCTTCCTTTTTTTCCTGGTCTTTGCTTGTGATATTTTGCTCTGTTTGTATGCGGAAATAATAACAGCATGTAAAGAAAGAAAAGCTTGTCAGTGGTAAGATTTTTAGGGACTCCCCAGATGAACTAATGTGACTGGATTTTGGTTTGGGAAGAGATAGACAACATTCCCAAAAGTCAAAAAGAAAGAAGCAATAATGAGTGGTTAGCACTGGATGGTATATTCATAAGGAGGGCATTTTGCAGTTTTCTTGTTAGGGTAGGAAGGGATGTTTTGTTGTTTCCTGTGTGTGTGGACAGATGGCGAAAATATGGTTGGTGCTTTGAGGCGATTATCTTGTGGAAGCAAGGAAGACGTGTTGAGGTCAGTAGAAGATAAACTTGGTTGGAATGCGCGCAGAGCTTCAGTTTGGAAGTAAGTGACTAGAATGGCTAAAATGTTTGGCATGTGAAATTGTGGTGCAAGTTGCTGTGAAGTGAATGGTGTTTGGAGGTATGGAAAAGAGAGACAAGAGTGTTGTGTTGGTGATTTGGGCCAAATGTGTGGAGGGGAGGGTTGTGTGACATTTGTTGACAGTGCTGCCACAAAGGACAAGAAGCAGCAGATCGATCATCCGGGGATCAGGATCACGCGTTAAAGAGCAGTCTTGGATTTCAAGTGTGTGCAGGGAATGAAGTGTGACTGCTGATAGAAGGTATTGTTTTTCTGGTCTTTTCCTTCAATAGGACAATATTGTGGTGTTATGTGAAGAGAAGTTTTGTGAAAAGAGAAGCTGAGGCAGGTGAAGAATACATAGGGACTTGTATGATGAAGGCTGAGTTGCAAGCTATGTAGCGAGTTTGTAATGGAGATTGTGCAGGGGAAGAAAGGAAGTGAAATTTGGCAGCAGGAGAATAGCCACCATTGCTGAATTTCCAATACTGAGGAGGAAACAAGACGGAATGGCCTGTGCATGATTTTTTGGCAGCACGTGATTTGTCTGTATTGGTGAAGGAAGACGATGAAGTGTTGATAGTCAGGAGGAAGCAAGCTGGTCTGGAAGGAAAGCACACACGAAAGTGGTAAAACTTGTTGGATAATTTGCATGAGAAATTCTTGTGCTAGTTGTTGTGAAGTGAATGGTGTTTGGTGGTTGGAAAAGAGAGAACAAGTGTGTTGGGCTTGTGTTTTGGGCCCGATGTGTGGAGGGGAGGGTTGTAGTGAACATTTGGTGACAGTGTTGCCATCATAGGATCAAGAGCAGCAGATCATTCATCCGGGGATCGGATCAACGTTTTAAAAGAGCAGTCTTTGGATTTCAAGTGTGGCACGGAATGGTGAAGTGTAATTTGCAGATGATGGTATTGTTTTCTGGTCTTTTCCTTCAATTAGGGACATATTGTGGTTGTTGTGTGAGAGAAGTTTTTTGATGAGAGTGAGCAGTGAAGAATATATGGGACATGTATGATGAAGGCCTGAAGTTGCAAGGATATGTATCGAGTTTGTAATGGAGATTGTGCAGGGGAAGAAAGGAAGTGAAATTTGGCAGCGGGGAGATGGTGATAGCCACCATTGCTGAATTCCAATACTGAGGAAAACAAGACGGAATGGCCTGTTGCAAGATCTGTCAGCACGTGATTTGTCTGTATTGGTGGCAAGGAGGTGATGCCATTGTTGATGTCAGGAGAAAGCAAGCCTTTCTGGAAGGAAAGCACACACGTAAGTGGAATAACTTGATGGGATAATTTGCATGAGAAATTTCCAGCACGTGTGGTGTAGAGAACAGTATTTTACCAATCCTGGCTCACTTTCGCGATCAACCAGTTTTTGGGCGAAAGTGGCCTAAAAGCCGCCTTTTCCTGTGGTGGAAGAGAGAGAGAGAGAATCACCGGCAACCCTGACAAAGCCCGTTAAGGTCAAGTTGCCCTCAGAACAGACAGACAGACAGAGAAGAGAGAGACAGAGAGAGACAGACAGAGAGGCGCCATGCACACACACACACACACACACACACACACACACACTCTTTCTCTTTCTCTCTCACTCAGTTAAATGTCATAAAATCCGCACACTTCTTCTGACTAATTTCCACCTACAAACTTTGTACACAGACAGGCAGACACGGGCTGAAACTAACACTTAATTTACGGCTCCGCGGCCTTCGTTTACACAGCGCAGGCTAGGCGCTCTGGGGGTTCGTGCGGGGGAACTGCTGCGAGACCACGCGGCGCTCGCACACCTGATGACGAGACAGCTTGCCAGTGTTGTGCCCACCATACACAGCCGCCGCCATTTTACATTCGACCGGTGGGCTGTAAAGACGTTTCAGAGAGAACTTGTGTGTGTGTTAAAAACATGGCGAGTCAGGGAAGTGATGTTTCAATGCCTTCTGTCAGTGCTGGAAGTGACACTAATATTACTCAAGAAATGGCTGAAGTGTTGTTATCTTCGCAAGGAAAACTTTCCGATCAACAGACTGATCTTGTGAAAAAATACATTGTTTATCATGAGGCCATGGCAAAGTTTTTGACAAAGAAATTGAGTGGCGAGCCTTGTTCTCCTCCCTCAAAGCCAAAAGGAAGCATTTCGTTTTTGTTTCCTCAACAAAAAACGGAACTCTCAGTTGAAGATCTTGACAAATATTTGAAAACACAGCTTTGTGAGCTGCCTTCTGATCCATTTGATGAAACCAAAACCTTTGAAACTGTTCAAGAAATGACCCCCATCTTACACCGGGCTTGTTAACTCAGTGAAAGATAGTGAAAAGAAATCTCTTTCTCAGGCTCTTTTTTTAGGGCATTGGCTTCAGAAAGCAAAGACAATTTTGAAACAGTCAAAAACAAAAAACTGGGAGTCCTATCTGAAAGAAGATTTGCTGGTTTGAGCCAACTCGTGTAAGAAGACTAATTGAAGTGTCATTTTGTTTCTATTCTTATTCAAAATTTCACAAACTTGCGATTTCTTTCAACGAGTTATACAGCAAACGAAAACTCATTCTGAAATACATACAATCCAACCCCAACTTTAAAGCATTCTGGCATGATACACATGACGTGTTAGAACCTGCATGGCAGGAGTAATTGAGTCGCTTCCACAGCGGTAGTTTTACTAGCGCCCAACAAAACTAGGCCAATCGGCAGACTTTGCCGATTGACCTACAAAGCCCACCTCTACCCCGCTACTGGAGCGTCGGGTTTGTTTAGAGGCAGGGTTGTGTGGCGTTTTAGCAACAGTGCGCGCGGCTGTAAGGCCACTGCAGGCCTACCACTGACGTGACTCTAAATATATTACTGCAGGCCTACTACTGACGTAACTCTAAATATAGTAACGATCATGCATGTACGGTTTGCTGCCATATGACATTTGCGCCTGCCCTGCTTCGGCTGTTTGATTGTTTAAAAAAACGCAGTGCGCCTTTATGCAACTGGATAACGATTTTTGAATGTTCTGGCAAACAAACTAGATAGGGTTAGGCAGACCTTAGTACATCTACCAGTATGGAGAGGAGTAGTGTGTGGCCAGCACTATCTTCATATAAATGCTCCAAATATACAATGACGGATGTACTAACTACTGGCGATTAGAGCCGCCATAAAAGCTTGGCTACAGCAATTACTGCTGTAACTCTGCCAAAGCCAGTTGCAAGCCTGGTTGAGAAAAGAGGAGCACAGCAAACTAGGCCAAGTCTCTTACAAGCACTGTCCTGTCTATTGTGTGTTTGTTGTTTTTGTGTGTGTGTGTTTTGTCCTACCCCACGCACGCACGTCCCCCCCCCCACCCCACGCACGCACGTCCCCCCACCCCCACCCACGCACGCACGTCCCCCACCCCCACCCCACGCACCACGTCCTCCCACCCACCCCCCTGTGTACACCACACACACTCCTACCCCCAAGTCGCCCCAAGTTCTTAATTAAGTTTTTAATTAAGTCACCCCAAGTTCTTAATTAAGTTTTTAATTAAGTTACTTCAAGTTCCTAATAAGTTCTTGATCAAGTAACTTCTAAGTTCTTGATCAAGTTCTTGATAAGTTCTTGATTAAGTCATCCTCTAGTACAACCAAGTTCTTTATTTAAGTTATCTTATAATTATAAAAAAAATACAATCTATGTTTTTATCTTAAATAGTAAATGCCTAATATAGTACACACACGCCTCAAAAAACGTGTCATCGTTGAGAATGTCTTGCTCAGCGTTCTCTGCATAGATCTTAATGAAATTCTTACATCCTAAGCAACCGCATTGATTACAATTCTAGTCTATGGAAATGTCTTTTATAGACTCCATGTCTTTATTTATTGACTTTATCATTTTATAATACGCCATGATCTATTTTTATTAAAAAAATTTAAAATTAAGTTCTTAAAATATTATTGCATTATAAATGGATCAAAATGATCTTTTGTTGTTGACGGTTCTGGCGTGCTGTTGTTTTCTGTATTTAGTGGTTCAGATTTTTTTTGATTGCTTTTGTTTTGGCTGCCATTCTTATATATTTTATAACAGTAATAACCGCCCCCAGCAGCAGCAAGGGCGCCAAAAATGGCAACAGTTTTAAGTTCAATATTCCATGAAGACTTTGGCGCTGTAGGTCTTGAATCACATGAAGTTTTTATAGCTGGCATTGAATCAACTTGTTCTGGCGTTGGCGGTGTTATGTTTTCATTATGAGTTATATTCTGTAACATTAATTTTTTTTGTCTGTTCCACTCTGCTAATTTCTTCCTGCTTCAACATGCCCAGGATTTTAATGGTCTCCACCTGATTCAGCGTTTTCTGCTGATTTTCTGGCTTGGTTACTTTCTCCACCTGATTCAGTGTTTTCTGATTCTGCTGATTTTCTGGCTCGGTCATTTTGAAGGGAAACAAAATCTATATGATTAAAAGTTATTATCCCATGATTAATGGCGATAACAATGTTCCAAATCTATTAGTATAAATCACACCCTAGAGACTCTAATGACTTTGTTAAAACTGGATCTTGCGTTAAATCATACGTAAGATCTTGTTCAGAATCAATGGGAGCAAATCTACTGACTAGTTTAGTGTACAAACTAAGAACCGTTTGCCCCACACTTTTCACCATTCTAGACCCCAGCTGCGCTTCATACCTGTTATGATACTTTAAAATGTCTTGCGGCGACATCTGTTGAATCTGTTCAATGCTGAATTCAGTTCCGAGGAACTGTTTTTGTTTTTCCACACGCTGCCAAAGAATACAACCTCTCCTTTTGGGGCATAATAGCTTGATCATCAACTTGGTCATTCATAAGTTCAGGAAGGTTTAGCTTCCCTGTAGCTGTAGTAGATCATCGCTGTTCATGTTTTTTATATTAATTATAATTATTTTATTTTTAAAAAATGAGCACCGAAAAAACTGTTGCCAACCTTGTATACCATTCTGCTGTTATTGGAGGGCTAAGTGTAGGATACTCAATGCTTGGTAAAAGCTTGTTAAAAATAAAACCGGCAGATCTTGGCAAACTAGACTTTGAGGATTCAGCAAAGCTGATTGCTATATTGCAGCTTCGTTTGCCACGAAAGATTTTCTAGTCAAGCAAGGAATAATTCCAGACAGTATAAATATGTAAATAAAAAATACATTTATAAAAAATGGCTTCACTCATATGATGATAGGCGGCGCTGTGGTTAATGCGCTCGCTTTTAGTGGAAGTAATTACGCATTTAGTAAACTGCGAGATGAAGGCGAGAGAAAAAGACATAACAAAGCTGTGGAGCAACTAGCTGCAGCACAAGATCGCTATGAAAAGCAGAGAATTGAGCAGTTAGATTTTATTAATGATACTCTGAAAAAACAGGGGCATGCAGCTTACACATTTAAAGATGTTGATCAAGCAATAAAACAATATTATCTTGTAACAGGCAAACCAATCGAGACATTGCCCCACCAAATTCAGTGACTTTTATCAACCATCAGAAAAACAAAAGATGCAAGAAATTGGGTTTATTGTCTTTGGTATGACCGTTGTGTATTTTGTTGCACATAATATTGGCTGAATAAAAAATGAACAAAATCTATTATCGCCCAAAGGATATTGGAAGGGAATAACAGCAATTAAAAAGCTAAGCCAAGCAGCTGGAGTCAGTGAACAAACAGCAAAAGAATGGTTATCTAAACAAGCGATTTGGCAAATTTATTTACCTGCCCTAGACGAATACAGAGACCACACTTTGTTAATACAACTCCAAACGACACCCATCAAATGGATCTTCTATATTTACCCTCTGATACGATTAGACGAAAAAGATTTAAGTACGCACTCACAGTCATTGACATGGCTTCAAGATACAAAGATGCGGAGCCATTAACACAAAAGAGTGCTTCTGCTGTTGCTGTTGCCATACAACTGATATACAACGAGGCCCGCTAACTTATCCTCGCATGATTCAAGTCGATGATGGAAAAGAATTTAAAGGCCAAGTGAATCAATTATTGTTAAAACATAGAGTTACCATTAAAAGAGGCATTCCAGGAGTTCACAGATCACAGGCTTTAGTTGAAAACTTTAACAAACAGTTAGCCGAAAGACTTTTCTCCTACCAGTATCACAGAGAGCTGATTGACAATTCTCGCAACACAGAATGGGTTAGAAGACTGCCCCTCAGTTTTGCGCGCAATGAATAATGAAGAACTTAAAGGGTTAAAACCAGTTCAAGCAATCAAAAGAAAAACAATAAATGTTGTTGAAGGAGAGTCTTCATCCGGCAAACTATTACCGTTTGGTTTGAAAGTAAGGTACCTTTATTTACCGGGGGAAGCAGAAGGGGACACTCGCATCAGGGCAACAGATCCAGTTTGGAGTGTTGACCCGTACGAAATAAAAAGAATTGTAAAAATGAATCCGCCCGTGTATTATTTACGAGAAACTGACACAACAAAACAACCAGCTCCTCAAAGATCTTTTGTGAAAGAAGAAACTGCAGATAATCCCACCAGACACTGTTCCGCTTTAATTAATTTACGTAAATATATTTGAGTTTAAAATGGAAGCTCAGAAGGAAGCGCAGAATGAAACAAGAATGGCAAAGGAAGAGACCTTGAAAATGATACGGGAATCATTTCATGCGTGTAATGCTATTAAGGAAACATTTTCGAGGATTAATCAATGCATGCTAAATCATCCAGATCGCCTACAACTCAAACCCCCAAATTGGGAAAAAGAATATCTTGAAATAATAAAAAAAATTCGAACGCGTCAAGCAAACATGAGAAAAGATTTAAATGAATTGGATGAAGCTATGATTGATCTTATAACAAAAGTTGATGAAAAATATAAACCCCCCTGTTTTTATGCGGTCCTCCAGTGCCCAATTGCATATGAAAAACTCTGGATTAACAAACACCCGTTTTGTGTTTGTTCTATCTAATGACTTCTTTGTTACAACTGTTGTGTTGATCTCATGTAGATTAGATCGCAGTTTTACGTTGTCATGATGAAAAGTCTTATTGCCAAACAATGCTTCTTTGTAGTTGTCATGTGATATGTTTGACTGCACAACGCTGCGAGATATTCCCTTTGCTTTCTTAATGATTTTCTCCTGGCTCGAAATACTGTACATTTTTTACCTTAAACCAACAAACTCCTTGATCACCTTTCCAGATAATTCATCCTTCATCTTTCCTAAAACCTTCTTGTTAGTAATTGAATGCAAAGGTGAATTTTTAGGATAATCAGATGTATCATACCATCCTGCATGCCCTTTAGCCACTTCCATTTCCATGTCTTTATAGATGTCTTCAGTAGGGAAATCTATAACAAAACTATCTGTATCTGTGTAAAGTACTCTGGACTCAGGATACGAGGGCTTAAAGTAGTCATAAAGAAATTCTAACATCAAAAGCTTTGATAATTCTAAAACGGGTAAACCAATAAATACAGATTTGCCCAAATTTAAACTTTCTTTTTTTTCATCATTATGCCAAAAAGGTGATCATGAAATCTTCTGAAGTCCTGATAATTAGGTTTTTTGAAGTCAGTTTAAATTTGGGCTCGTTCTTTTTGGTGACTAATCTGACATCTTTCCCGCTTGTGCGGATTCTCCATAGTCTTTCCGAAACAGCTGTTGTTCATCAGCTTGAAAAGTCTTTTTCTGAAGCATCTGCGGATTTAGTTCAAGTCAGTGTTCTTCATGATGTATGGTTTCATGAACTGTTTTGATCAAAAGCAATTATGCGATGAACTGCTGTCAACTTCAACCCATGTCTTAAAATAAAATTGCAGAAGTCTGTAATGAAAAGACATAATTTTTTTTGCCTCAAGATTAGGCACAAGTTTAGGCGGTTTCTCTTGGATCCATCTTTAGACTTTCTGCTGCTAATGGATAGTCTTATGCAGGGTCATGGAGTTCATGAGGATATTCTAAGTCAACTTCTAGAATGAAACCACGCTGTTGATCAGGCGTTAAACTGCTCAACCACTTTTAATGCCTTTTGAATATTTTTGGGTACCTGTGTACATCTTGAAGTTACGTAATGGAAGTGATTGCGCCATTGCCCAACCATACAGATTGTTTGCATCTAAATACATAAGATAGTTAGACCTTTTACTCGGATCATAGTCGTCCAAGTATTTGTTGTTTGCTTTACAGTAATGATGCGACGCCATACTAATTACCTCACGCAATCCGTTTTCAATCATCTGAATCATTGGTAAATCTGACAATAAATCAATCTGTACTCCAGTAAACTTTAAAAAAGCGTCCCAATCATCCCGGGCGCAGAAATGTAATGCGCGGGATCCAGGCTATAATGTTTCATGCAGTCTTTCTATAATTTTCAAGACGTCCGCCAACAAAATACATCAGCCATCAAGTAGGAGTCATGATAGTCTCCATCGTTTTACAATCTAACTTCTGCCACGCATCTTGAGCATGCTGGTAATCAGAGTCACTGATGTCCTTTCCTCAAGACTAGAAAAGAACGCGCCTTTGGGGGGAAGTGTGTCTTCGTCAAACCTTTCCCACTGTTCATGTACTCATAAGGGTAAACGCCCTTTCTAACAAGCGTTGGGTCAAAATATTCTTCCCTTATTGGGCAGGACTTTAAGGACATAGCCAGCGCCTCTAATGAACCCATCATGTGCTGCATAGAGTCATAAAAAGACATGTTATTCAGTTAAAGCACATTTTACTTTTCTGATGACTGGCAATGCATGACACCCTGAAGGCATCGTCCACTGCTTTCATTATAAAGTGAGAGTCGTAACCTCGCAAGTTAATGAAAAAAAATACAAGGGAGCTTCCATGTCTTTGGTTCAAACTTTAGTTAGAAGTTGCATTTGTTATGCGCCCCTCCTCTGAACTTTCCGCTAATGTGATCATGGTCTCTTACTTTGGATTCTCTGCGTCTGATGAGAGGCCTAACCACAAATCCAACAATGTGTGGCTGAGTCATACTGTTTTTTGGTCTTCAGGCGTCATTATGATTTCAGATAAATTCAGATTATTTTTGAACAGTCATTACGCACTTGCTGCATGGTTTTAAGAAAATATTCTGCAGCATTAGGCCCTCTATATAAAATTTTGGTGCTGAATGAGCGCCATCCGACCTAACAATAATGAAAGCAAATGAACAAATCTGATGATTTCTCATTAAGGACTGTTTTTCGAAGTTTCTGTGGCGCTGGCCCTTCATAAGGAACAATGAAATGATTCAAAGTCTGCGTAAACAACATATGGGGAATGTTGCAGCCGTTTCCAGTTCTTTAAAACTAACTTTAGATCCGGGGGGAGGTGTAATTAGTTCCGTATTTCAGTCTACAGAATTTACATTTTTTCTTATGTTTTGCTCGCGGCTTGAACAGATGGCATTCTTTTTAAACATTTTCTACAGAATTCTTGTTTGTGCCCATCTTTTGAAGTAAAGCTGCATTAGTTTACTATTGTTCGTATATTAATGTGTAATGCGGTAGGCCCCCGCTGGTGAAAACATCAGTAGTAATGTCAACTTTATTTTTGTCTGGTTCGCCAATTGTTGGGCTTGTTTTTTAGAACACTTAATCGGCAGTAGATTTGTTTCCTCATCCCCTTTTGTATACATTAACAGTTATTGGGTTTGTTTTGTTCTTCAAAACCGATCAAATTTTTTCTACACTAACAGGGAAAGACACCCCACTAAAGTTAAGATCATTGATGTAAGGCTGATAGTTAGATACTCTCTCTGCGTTTTTTGCGGATATAATGCAGCCTTGCGAGAACACAAACCCCAATAAAGCATTTGTTGTCTGAATTCTTTATGTTTAGAACTGCTCTTTTCGCTACCAACTCCGAGGCAGTGGAATGTAAGACTTGCCAACAATCGGCGCATACTTAGCCTGTTTTAATCTAATCTCTAAAACTTCGCCCTCTGACCAACATAGCCTCTCATTATAGCTTCTTCAGCGGCAAGCGTCAAACTGTGCAAGCAGTTCGTCTGCCCAACCGGGTGTTAATTCTTATGAAAAGAATAGTCTGTTGTTTAGTTGAGACCCCGACTTCTAGATTTTCTTCATTTATGTTAGTATATCGATTAAAACAGCTAACATTACTTTAAGCTGGCGGGTGCTATTGTTAGTTTACTTTGTGAAACTTGAGAAATAGCATGTAACAACGCTTGCCCCGCAGTTTGCTAGATCAATGACTTCTAAATCAATATCAATCCAGTGCTCTTGATAAACGCTCTCTCACAAGCTTTCCTTCAAACAATTCGTCCTTGCCCTCATATATCTTAGCCATGTTGAGCTTCTTTCCTAACTCAAAATATTTATTTAAAATAAAAAAAAATAATTAATTCAGAATCAATATCGACTGTCTTTTTGCGCTTGGACTTCATACACAAAAGAATAAAACACTTTTGGTGTTGTTAATGTGAAGCTGTTTAGAACAGAGTTTAGATGTCTCGTTTAGTTTTTTTAAGCATTTTCCTTTGTATTGTATATCTGCTCGGGGGTCCTGGCTGTTGAGAAAAACTTGTGCCCTCGCCTTTCTTTGAAGATCAAACTTTTGTCTTTTATAGTCTTCCAAAACTCGCCTGTAAAACGATTAAATTCTTCATCCGTGATGTTTTGAGGTCAACAACGCTTTATTATATTGTCAGTTTAAACCAACTAAGTTTTTCCGTTATTAGTTGAACCATAGCTGTGTGCTTTTGGAGTTTAGTTTTAATTTTTTGCCAGCCGCACTTTAAACCCCAAGCTAATGAACATAGAACCGAGAAGCTAAAGACAAACCCCCCCCTAGAGAGTAAAGGCTGCGGGTGCACCAACACCTGTTCTAAGAGACCAACACTTTGGTCCCTGCTTGATAGGGCGCTTATAGTCGATGGATCCAGTATTCACATATGTAACAGCAATAAAGGCAGAAGAATCCTTACGTTGGTTTTGCCTTATTTTGAAAGGTCTTGCTCTAGTTGGTTTTGTTGGCATTTGCGTAATGTTTGTTAAATCTAAAATCAAAGGTTTTAATGTTAGGTGGAGGGGCTTCTACTATACACTTCTTGGGCGCGCTGTAGGCACAGTGGATAAACCTGAACAGACATGTTTTTTTTAAATAAAAATAATATAGTAAAGTACACTTTCAATCTGCTCTTTTTAATATTCACTGCGCATCATATAATAATAACAAATGTACATTAAGCGGTTTATATTATAATTCGGCTTCTCTTCAGTAATCATTTGAAATGTTTTTATTTACTCTCTAACAGTTTCCCCGCATCCCTGCAAAAAAAAAACAGAATTATCCTCTGTTGACCCTTAGGACAATCCTTAAACCGAATTCGTTGTTAAAAAAATCATCAAGCCTAACATTTGTGAAGAGATGTAAATCATTAAGACACAAGGACAACTGTTGGATTTTCTACACCTCCCCCTCCAAACAGGTTTTCTTATTTCATCATCAAAATGCTGATAAGGTTTAAGCCCGCAAGCGTAGATTTGGTTAGGACTACCCTCAATCGACATTGGTACTTTCGTTATTTTTGGATTAAATTAACTTTTCACTTCTCTTTTGAACGGTTCCTTCATCTTCGCACAGCAATAAAATGCCTTTAAGTGAATGTGCTGCAACACTAAAACTAAAATTCCATATAGTGGTCTGCCCTGCTTTGGGATATGATTGAAATGAGACGCACGTTTTCGTAATAATATTACTAATCGTGACTCATAATTGGTGCTAATCCCAGCTTTTCTAATTCATGGTTGCTAACAACGTCAAACCTAACGAATGTCAGAAAATGCTGTACTTTGCTTCAGGAGTTGATATTTGATAACGCCGTTTGTATTTCATTAAAATTTTAGTTCAATGACAATCGCTTTAATTGCTCCTTGAAAGTATGGCGAAGCCGCTTTTTAACAACTCAAAATCAAGGGTAAAGGAAAAGCGATTTCCAGACGCAAAATTTTACAGCTGCATACTTTTTATTACCGACTTTTATAGTTTCTGCGGAGCCTATTCTATGTTTTAGAGCATCTTCATTTTCGATTCCCCATAAACGCAAGATCAGCCCTTTCATTTCCGGTTTAGCCATAGATCAGAATCGGTTAAAAATATGTCTGCATTGTGTAAAGAAAAATATTTCTTTGCCCTCTCAAGTTTTATAGAAATTTTTCTTAAACGATTGCCCCGCCCAATCTGTACAACTGTCCTGTTTGGGTCAGTTGAAGCGAGTTCTATTTTGAAAGTAAGGACGCGCAGAGCCTGGCAAATCAATTCACCTGCACCAAGTCTGGAAACTGACAGTAAGATTTGGACTGCATCAAAAGTAAGATGGATTTTATTTTTTTTTAAATTTGGAACAAAAAATTCCGTTTAATTTCCCATCACGCCATGGGGCTCTTACTGTTATCTATGCGGGTCAAAGAATCGAGCCATGTGCTTGAAGTGGCAATTTTCAGAAGCAAAATAAAACAGTTAATTATTTAAAAAAATGCAGCATTGAGATGAAGATTATGAATTTTTAGATTCTGGAGACGACATGATGAAATGACACCTTTGGTAAACATCGCTCGTGGCTCTCATTGCGGCGTGACTTAACAGAAATTAAGGTCAGATCATTATAGCCAAAGTTTAGCAAGAACCTCCGAAATTATAGACCCTAATGAATTTGAAGTAAAAGATGACCATTTGTTTGTGAGTAGCGACCAAGGACAACTTGTTTTCAATTACAACTAAAAAAGACCCATCAAAGTTTTTTAGCCGTGGGTTTTTCAATTATAAATAGACACCCTGCGAGCGTACAAAATCGCCCTGGCCTTGTTATGCCAAAATTAAGGGCGGAGGCAGTTCTAAACTTCAAAACACAACTGCAAGAACTCCCGACAGAAAACCAAATCAAACATGGAACTAAAAAATTAAATCAGTTCAGCAGGTGAATTAATAAATGTAATAGAAGCATAATCCAGTTTTTCAAAGAAACAGCGTAAAGACTATACACGACTCGCCCTACCCATGCGAGAACTAACGCCCTTGATCAAGCATTTAAGAACATCAAAGGCGAATTAACAAACAATTTAAGCAAAACTAGGTGAAACTAGATGAGCATATAAAAAAAGAGAAAAAGAAAAAACTTCGTTGAGGCTGATGACGCCAACGTTAGGGGCCTGATATTAAAGAAAGAATATCCCAAAGACTAAAAAGATCTTGAACAAGAAAGATCAGCCAGAGACTAGAAGTGACGACTACTAACACGGTACCAATTACCAACTCAATGAAAAGAATAAGCGAAACAACCGAAAAAAATTTATATATGAAGACACAACACAAGCAAAAGAAAACGAACATATGTTTAGAGAGCAAGGAGTCACATTAGCAAGCGTTATACAACGGCCTTAAGGATTTGCAATAAGTTACACTGGTGATGGCCTATTACGGGCGGCGGTGGCCAAAGTTCATTAACCTCCGCCGCCACCGACATCGCCTCCACCTGATAAATCAAGGGTAAAAAACAGCTTGAACATCTGCAAGTTTTATTAAAAAAAATAAGCCTGGTAAACCGTGGACGCTTTACCAGGAATTTGGAGTATTTCAGCTGGCTTTTGTCTACTGCAATCAAAGTAGTTGCTTTATGGCCGAGCACATATGGGCATTAGTTCTTGTAATAGTTGGGTACTATTTAGTAAGATAAAGACCAAGTAATCTAATGCAGTTAATCAATAACAAGCGCATCTTTTCATATTCATGGTCAACCTGCGAACAGAGTCCGCGAGCTTTGCTGAGTCTTCAATGGCCTTTGGGCTTTGGACTTTCGGATAATTAGATGACTTATTCTGGGGGTATCTTTGTTTTTTTACTTGCTTGCAATATTACTTGGCTCAGAATTATGTCGATTTGGTCCACCCTCTTCTGTTCATTTCCTGCACGAGAATTTACATTGTTGTAGTTTAAATATTGTTTCCTATCTGTGAGCCTGAGGTCAGAAGCAGCATGTAATAAAACCAGTGCCAACAGCAAAGGACTACTTTTGATCTTGCGTATTGTAAACATTTTGGTACCTTTTAATACTTGAAGGCAAATCAACAGTAGAAATTAATGGCGGCCTCAAAATTGCTAAGAATTGTTTTGTGCATCAAAGCCAGGTAGAAGGATCAAGTTTAGCACCGATCTTGCTGTGCATGTGAACCTAGCAAACTACCAACGTAAGTACGAATAGAGCGTTTATTCCGTTCTATCCCGCTCTAGTTAGGACCCATAAAGTGTCCTACGGATAAATGTTGTCCCATGCTGTTTTAGTGCTCTTGCCTCCTATGGACCCGAGGTGAAACAGTTGTGCCTGAAGAGAAAGATGTGTAAGGGAGGATTCCAGTCATACTTATACTTTCTGTGCACTCCCCATATAATTAAGGGGTGCCTAAGCCAAATTACGGAAGATCAGACTATTTGACTAACAGTCTGACTTGATGTTAATATGAAATTCTTACAGATTCGTTTCAAAAGCCTTCATGACTATTCATGTAGCTGAAGGATAAACGTTATGTCCATTTGCAATGGCGCTTGCAGTTCATATGGGCAGTCAAAATACGACTGAATGTGTAAATAAAATGAAATCATGTAAATCTGACCTAACCAAAGATTAGGATGAATTAAGTGATCAGCTTACGACACTCCACACGCCATTGATGCACAAAACACAGCAAAGTTTAAACTGGTTCTGATAAAACTGCATCGGAAGACTAACCACACATTTGGGATGGCGGACGATTTTAATAGTAGGGTTTAAGATATCTGCTTAATTGAGTACATACCTTTTTATGAAAGGTGTCAGTCTGGGTCACAGAAATGTCGAGGGTGTCAGTTGTTATATTTTTAAGATTGTAGTGCGGGCCCACAGAATATTTTGCATCATAAATTGAATGCACTCATTTTTAATTTGTTTTAAAAATGTTTTGTAACAATAACACTCAAGACCGCCTCGTTATTAGAACATGTCTATAAATAACGAATGCGTAACTAGAACGGTCCCGCGCTCCATGAAATATTCTACAAAGTCCGAATGGTTTAATAAAAGTTATCCAGGAAGAATTAAAAAGATTAAAAAAAATTGATAATGTCATGAACATAAGTTAGAGCCAGTTAACAATAGCTGATGGTTTTATTACGGGTATTTGCCTCACTAAAAGATGCAATGAGTAAACATTTGAATTGCTCTCAAACTTAACAATGCGAATCGGAAAACAATGTTGACCTTCAACCTGAAGAAGAAGAAGTATGGTACTATTTTGATAAAGAGTAAGCTAAAATGTTAGGCTTTACAACAGGCCAATCGACCCACTCATAGTTTTAGAGTTACGGTCAAACAAAACTAACTTATGAGGAGAAAATCCGCCACTATCCTTGCATTACATTTCATTACTCTATGTTCCTTTGGATGAGCTGAGCAACTGATGAAAACTTATATGATGGAAGCCTCAAACTGTTTTAAAGAGCTCTTCCTCAGGGAAATGCTGCATATTGTGTCATTATGAAATTATACAATTCCCTAATTACCAGTTCAAAAGATTAGTTTGTGGGAGGGTCGATCATTTAATATAAAAAATCAAAGACAAAGCGGGGAACGTTGTGAAATGTGATAACCTAGCACATGTTTTGGAAATAAACTAAATACGTTACTAAAAATAATGTCGCGTGGGCCAGAAGAATCAAGAGTTACATTAGCGCCTGGTAAAGGTGGTATAACCTTAAGAAAAAAAAGACCTGCAGATGTTATGCGGACATTGAACAGAAACTTGCGAGAAAGGCGCTTTAGGTCTTATGGTTTAGAGGAACACAAAAAGACGGTGATTATAAACGCAAAGAGGTTGCGGAACAGCAAAAGGATTCCTAAACTAAACAACTGCTGCAATCAAATAGCAAATAATGTTGGCCAGTATGACTATAAAAAAGTTCGAAAACTGACCACAAATGGCCACTTAGAACCATATATAAATAGGGAAATAAAATATGAATTCATAAGCCCATTTACATAATTTAGCCCTCAAAAAAGTTTCAGAAAAGCTTCAACTCTGGCCCTTTACATGTAAGTCTAATGCCGGACCGACAATAGTCGGGAAAGAAATTGAAATAACGCCGTATGGGAAAAAACAGTACATCGCTCCACAGAAAAGAAACATTGTAAAAAAAAGCTTCTTCTAACAAAATTACAGTCCTTTTCTCAAGCAGAAAAAAGGAGACACGTTCACAATGATATTGAAATTACTGTCTTTAAAGATGTGGAGAGGGAGGGGTTGTGGGCGTAGAGATGACCTAATTAAAATGAATTAATATTAGCTGGCAAAACTTAGACGTTAAACTCCTTAAAACGTAACCCATCGTCGTTCTTTCACAATGTGAGGATATTAAGATCATAACAACCAAGCACAAAATCAATGTTGACTTAAAAAGAAACAATCTTACAGAACTGAATTGGATTAATCTTACCCATATAGGCCCTCGTAGTTTTAATTATACTGAACAAGTTTTTGACGAGAGTTGAAAAAAATTATACCTGATTAGATAAATTCTGTAATAAAACTATGGAGCAGTTAACTTTATGATAAAATCCCCTCATTGTTCAATGATTTGTGGGCAGACTGGTTGTGGAAAAACAATATTTGTCCTAGACTTAATACAAACCGTTTTATCGCATATAATAATGATCATAATGTGATTTTCTGTCCAACACATAAAAGGAACAAAGCATAACATGATAGAAGGTTAATATGGACAGACAATGACGTATATTAAGTTAATCCTAGCACTAAACTGAGAGAGTGTTTAGAAACTTTTATAAAGTGTTTTGAGTGAACGCATACACTCTTTATATAGAAGACTGTTCGGCAGAAAAAGATAAAGTTAAAAAGAGAAACACTTTGTCAAGCTGGCTTTCAGCGAAGACATGGATGTGAATAAGTGTGTGATATTATGCCAGAAATATAACTCGGTTTTAAAAGACTTAAGAGAACAGTTAAAGACTGTAGTGGTTTAATTCACATGAAAGACAGAGACTCATTTGGAAAATGTTTGCCGCGAAAATGATGTTATTGAAAACGATCAAGAAAAACACAGGATTAAACAAAAACTAAAATCTGAAAAGTTTTGTTAAATTAGTATTAAAAACGGAAAAACCTACACAGTAAGTCCTGTTTGTAGATAATCGTTATCTTTTAGGTTTATTGAAGTCTTACGTTGACAGAGAACAGGAAAAGGCGGCTTTTTTAGGCCACTTTTCGCCCAAAACTTGTGGAGGAGCAAGTGAGTTAGAATTGTAACATGCTGTTCTCTGGTGTTTGAGGGAAAAGTGGCCTGTGTTTGAAGATCAATGTGGAGGGAGCATTGAGAGTTGTGATAGTTATTGTATGTTGGTTTGGGTAAATGAATGGTGGGGAGGGTGATGTGACATGTTGTTTGCAGTCCACCTGAAACAAAGATACAAAGAATAAGGACAGAAGCACGATCCATCGGAGCAGGTGTTGGATTACATATGAAAGGACTACTCTTGGATTTCACAAATGGTTCGCAAGAACAACAGACCTGTGAAGATCTTGTTGTTGGCTTCCTTTTTTTCCTGTCTTTGCTGGATATAATTTTCCTCTGTTTGTATGCGGAATAATAATAGCATGTGAGAGAGAAAAAGCATGTCAGTGTAAGATTTTAAGGGACTCCCAGATACCTAAAGTGAACTGGAATTTTGGTCTTTGCTTGTGATATTTGCACTGTTTGTATGGCGGCAATAACAACAGCATGTGAGAAAGAAAAGCATGTCAGTGGTAAGATTTTTAGGACTGGGTCCCAGATGAACTATGTTACTGGATTTTTTGGTTTGGAGAGTAGACAACAAATCACAAAGTCAAAAAGAAAGAAGCAAGAAATGAGTGGTTAGCACTGGATGGTATATTCATGAGGAGGAGAATTTGCAGTTTGTTCTTGTTAGGGAGGAGGGGAGTTTTGTTGTATTCCTGTGGTGTGTGGACAGATGGCGAAAAAAAAAAAAAAAAAAATATGGTTGGTGCTTTGAGGCCGATTATCTTGTGGAAGCAAAGGACGACGTGGTTGAGACAGTAGAAGATAAAACTTGTTTGAAAGCGCGCAAGCTTGCAGATTTGGAATTAAGGTGACATGAATGGCTTGAAACGTTAGGCCAATGTAAATTGTGCAAGTAGCTGTGAAGTGATGGTGTATGGAGGTAGGAAAAGAGAGACAAGAGTGTTGTGTTTTGATTTGGCCAAATTGTTGGATGGGAGGGTGTTTGACATTTGTAGACAGTGCTGCCACAAGGACAAGAGCAGCAGATCATTGCATCCCCGGGGAATCAGGATCACCGTTAAAAAGCTGTCTTGGATTTCAAGTGAGTGCAGATGAATGATGTGAGAACTGCTGATAGAAGGTATGTTTTTTCCACTGGTCTTTTTTTCCCTTCAATAGGAACAATATTGTGGGTTATGGTGAAGAGAAGTTTTGTGAACAGAGAAGCGAGCCAGGAGAAGCATATATAGGACTGAGTATATTAGGCTGAGTTGCAGGATATTAGGGAGTAAAGTAATGAGATTGATGCAGGGGAAAGAAAGGAAGTGAAATTTGCAGCGAGAATTGCCACCATAGCTGAATTCAACCTGAGGATACAAGCCGGAATGGCCTGTGCAAGATATGTCAGCACGTGATTTGTCTGTATTGTGAAGACGGTGAAGCATTGTTTGAAGTGCAGAGAAAGTCAAGCTGTGTCTGAAGGAAAGCAACACACGTAAGAGGAAAACTTGTTGGGATAATTCGGGCATGAAAAATTCCACACGAGTGGTGTTGAGGTAAGTGGACCCGTGTAGAGAGATGCAATGTGAAGTGAGCATTGAGAGTTGTGATTAGTTATGTTTGTTGGGTTTGGGGACAATTTATGGTGGGGGAGGGTGATGTGACATTTGTTGCAGTCACACCTGAAACAAGAGATACAAAGAATAAGGACAGAGACGATCCATCAGGAGGCAGGTGGTGTATTACATATTGAAAGACTACTCTTGGATTTCACAAATCTGGGAAGAACTAAACAGACCTGTGAGAGATATTGTTGTTGGCATCCTACTTTCCGGTAGTCGTTGCTTGTTATATTATTGGCCTCTGTTTGTAACGAAATAAAAACAGCATGTGAGAAAGAAAAGCATGTCAGTGGAAGATTATTTAGCGACTCCCAGAATGAACTAATGTGACTGTATTAATTTGGTTTGGGAAGAGTAGACCAAACAGTACCCAAAGTCAAAAAGAAAGAAGCAAGAATGATGGTTAGCACTGGAAGGTATATTCCATGAGGGAGGTTAATGGTAGGAGGGGATGTTTTGTTGTTTCCTTCCGGGTGTGTGTGACAGATGGTGAAAATATGGTTCGTCGAGCTTTGAGCGATTATCTTTGAGGAAAGCAAAAGACGTGTTGAGGTCAGTAGAAAGAAACAATTGGTGGAATGCGCGCAGGAGCTTCAGTTTGAAAGTACGTGACATGGCAAGGCTGAAACATGTGTCATGTGAAATGAGGAGCAAGTTGCTGTGAAGTGATTGGTGATTTTGGGAGGTATGGAAAAGAGAGACAAGATTGATGTGTTGTGATTTGGCCAAATGTGTGGCGGGAGGTTGTGTGACATTTGTTGACAGTGCTTCCTACACAGGACAAACCAGCAGATCGATTTTCAATCCGCGGATCAGGATCACTCGTTAAAAGAGCAGTCCTTGGATTTCACGTGTGTGCAGGAATGAAGTGTGATTGCTGAGAGGAAGTATTGTTTTACTGGTCCTTTATATTCAATAGGACATATTGTGGTGTTTATGTGAGGAGAAGTTATATGACAATAGAAGCTAGCCAGGTGAATAATATATAGGGACTTGTTATGAATATAAGACCGAGATGTAGGATACGTAGGGAGTTTAAGTAATGGAGATTTGTGCAAGGGTAAAGAAAGTGAATTGCAATTGGCAGCGGGAGAATAGCCACCAATTGCTGAAAATTCCAAACTGAGGAAACAAGAAGGAATGGCCTGGTGCAAGATTTGTCAGCACAGTGATTAGGTCTGTATTGGGGAAGGAAGGCGAATGCATTGTTTAAGTCAGGAGAAAGGCCAGCAAGTCTGGAAAGGAAAGCAACACGAGTGGAAAACTTGATGGGAACATTTACATGAGAAATTTTCCAGCATGTGTGGTGTTGAGGGAGTGGACTGTGTTGAGAGATGCAATGATGGAGAGAGCCATGAAGTTGTGATAGTTTTGTTTGTTGGTTGGGTAAAATGTATGGTTGGGAGGGTGAAGTGACATTTGTTTGCAAGTCACTACCCCTAAACAAGAGATAACAAAGAATAAGGAGCAGAAGACGATCCTCAGGAGCATAGGTGGATTACATAAGAAAAGACTACTCTTGGATTTCACAAATCTGGCAAGATACTACAGACCTGTAGAGATAATGTTGTTGGCTTCCTTTAATTTCCTGGACTTTATGCTTGTTATATTTATCACTGTGTGTATGCGGAGAATAATAACAGCATGTGAGAGAAGAAAAGCTTGTCAGTGGTAAGATTTTTTAGGGACTCCCATATGAGCTAAGTGACAGATATGTGGTTTGGGAAGAGTGAGACCAACATTCCCAAAGTCAAAAAGAAAGAACAATAACGAGGGAATAGCACAGGATGGTATATGAGCAAGTGACAAAAGGGTCGTCCCAGAAAAACAACAAAAAGTGGCTTTTCAAAAAAAAGTTTTTTATTAACATCAAGTTTTGTCCAAAGGAAGACTTATGTTTAGTCCATAAAAAACATACATACAAAGATAACTCGTGCACCGATGTTCTGCTAGTAAAGTGATAAGGCATCATAACAAGCAACTGACGGTTGTTATGTGCTGGACATACAATTTTATCAATATTCCTATTTGAATGTGTTATACAGCATACTGTTTCAGTGGAAATAAGACTGAATATAACAGCTAAATTTCATTCCAAAAGAAAAGGCATCTTGCAGTTTAAGCTCCAAGTTTCACATGAGATGGAAAGTCCAACATAACAACCGTCGGACAAATTGATTTGTTCTTTATTGCTCTGGGTAGGAAATAAGACAGTAACTGCAATCCTCTGATGATTTTCAGTGTTGGCTGAGGTGCATTTCATGTAATGACACACAAGTACAGGACCCACACAGTAGCCTGTAACCATGATTTGTCATTTTTATCTGACAGTTGTTATGATGTAGCATGGACATACCCAAGTATTTTCCCAACAATGCAAAAATTAACAACAGACATTAAAAAAAATGGACATCCATTTTTCCTTGAGTACATTTACTATTGTCTTGTACATGATTTTACACAAGGAAGGCCTATAAAACAACTAAAGTAAGTCACAATGGATCATGTAGACACCTTAAATGAATCCAACTGCCATTTTTTGTTTATGGCCTCACACATTGGGTTGGACATACTCAACAAACTGCTCAAGTGCTGACAGGAATTAGATTATTTATGAATCAAAATGAAATAGAAACAGTTTGACATAACAATAATAAGCGTGTACATTTAGGGCACCTGCTCCTCTCAGATAACAGCACATAGCGCTTACAAATCATATGCAATACATTTTATGGTTAAACAACATAATTCCAAGATGTAACAGATTTTTGCATATTCAGCACCAGACTTACACTTCTTTTCCTCTGATAAGAAAGTATTATGCGAAGACCTAGAAACACAAACTTCTTTGTCAAACAAATAATACAAAAATACTATTGTTTTAGGTACTTTTATGAGGAATAAACTGCGATAAAAAGTGATCAAAATAAAAAATGTTCATGAACAAAAATCAATTTGTATGCTCAGGTGAATTCCATCCACCTACCATCTTACAACATATGAGACCCACCACTTCTTATTCAGGTTAAGAAGCCATAATCCAATGAGCTGATCTATTTGCTACAATTGCCTTGGGGGGGGGGGGAGGGGGGGGGGGGGGGGGGGGGGGGGGGGGGGGGGGGGGGGGGCTGAATTTTTTCCCCCAGTACTTCTTTCTTGTTCCTAAAATAACAGGTTCACTTAAAAACGAGTAGGTCACCAGCGCGCATGATAAAAAGTATACTAAAAAAACATAAAATAGTGGCGACTCAGACTGTTGCCCTGGAGCAAATTTGGCAACAAGGGGTCACACTCGAAAATCAAGAGGTTTAAAAGCAATGCCAAATTCAGGCCCAGGTAACCATAAAATACTGGGGAAGTAAAATAGAAAATCGTCAATATGCAGATCTCAAAACTGTCCGTATCAATTTGTTTTAATTAATGCGACTGCATTTGTGGCAATCTAGAAGGCACCTCGCAGTGAGTACTCACAGCCGTACAGAACTAGAATAAAATGAATGTAAGAGGCTGTCAATATTTATGCAGGTATGGTATAACATAGACCGCCACTCCTGGTGCTGCTTTTATTCACTACTAGTATGTTTCCATGGAATAATTATTATTTTAGCTCTGCCTTTAGAAGATGTTAAGTTTTGATAAAAGCTCTTCTCTCTACTAAGGTTTCCATTCTAATTTCCCATCATGTCTTACTAGTATTCCCCCTTTTCTCTGATGTGTTCCTGTTATCAAAAGCCGTGCTGCTCTCTTTTCTGAATCTTTCGAGGTTATCAATGTCCTATAGATGTGTAAGGATCCCAAACTGAGTCAACCATATTCCAGTACTGGACTAACCAATGTTTATTGAAGAGTGGTCTTTAACCTTATTTGGGGCGTCATTGATATTCAGAATAAGAAAAGCTAAGATGTTATTTATTGCTTTCATACATCTAATTGATAATGTTTCTTTCCATTTAATACGACTTCTATAATCACGCCAAAATATTTTGCAGCATTGGTTTCCTTAAAGAATAGTTTATGAATAGAATATTCTGAACAAGTTTGTGAGTAGGAAATTAGTTACAAATACTCCACACATGTGCACTTATGGGGATGACATAACCATTTACCAAGAACACATATCCCACACATGAAAAGCGTAGATTAGATCAATCTTGAATAAATGCGTGTAACAATCTGTGCTATCTGAAAGATCTAATATACTACGGCTGTACCATTGGCAAAACGACCAAATAGAAGATCCCGAGAGAGATTTTCTACATATGTCATTTATATCAGATTACGAAAAACAAGGGCACCCAGAACAGTTGCCCTAGTGGTATCAACCTGACAATACAGGTTAACAATTGGGATGACGACCCTTTCCACAACCACTTTCTGCGTTTCACTCTCCCACCAGGCATGATCTACTCATTATAGCAAAGAAACTGCCACTCCGCATGTGTTCTAAAATAAAGCAGCAGGCCCACATGGTCAACCATATCAAAGGCTAAAGAAAAGTCTAATAAAAATGCATCTATTTGCTGACTTAAGTAAAGAAAGATTATTAAAATCATAGAGATTAGTTTATAAGTTGAGACACACAACTCCTTTGCTGTCAACAACCATGCTGGCATTATTTAAGAATCTTATTTGGTTCAAGATGGTCCCATATATGCAACTATATCTTATGTGTTTCAAGTAGATTTTGCTGATATGGATGTAGAGATCCAGGACTAAAGTTCTCTGCTTTTGTTTTTGTCACCCTTATTTGAATAAGCTTAACAATCATTCATCTCGCCCTCTCAGGTAATACTCCCCGGACCATATGAAGCATGAAAAGTGGTTGGTATACCTCACACAAATCATGGCACATAATTTTAAAGAGCTTGCCAGGAACGCTCATCAGGACCCAGAACTTGTTTTTCATTGATGTTGGTCAGTAACTTAAATATTCCAGCAATGTTTACTTTATGATGATTTTTGCATATCATGGAGTTTTATCAACATCGCTTTAGTCAAACGTTAATAAAAGGTTGGATTTGAGAAAACCGAACCAAACTGCTTGTTTAGCTAAATTTAGACAGGATGAGAGGGGAAACAAACCTAACAGAATCCCAGTTAGTTGAAAAAAATGCCCACGAGGCTGGGGAGGGGATACATGGAGGGACAGGGAGGAAATGGGCTGGTGGAATCTGGTTGCTGGTCTCTACTTCCTCCACATTATATCAAAAAGCATTATGGAAATAGCCTAAAATGTGCACTTTCAATCAGTCAAAATACATAAGTATTACAAGAAATAAACTATCATTTATAAAACACAGAGAGATACCGATGGTCGTTCGCCTGACATAACTGCGTGAAATTGTCTTCAACTATGAGAGTAACAACTGTCAAATAATCGCCCAGATTACCCACTAATCCTATGATCCGAACTTTATGTTACTGTCATGTATTAAAGAAAAAGCAAAATAGAAATCCCCAAGCAATTTTCTTGCCCCTGTTTTACGAATAAATATCATTAGTTGAATACATTGATTAACTTAACCCTATTTATGGCATGAGTAAATGCCCTAATAGGCAGACTAATTTTAAGAATAATGGTGTGTTAGAAATGTGTTTGTTTTCACATAAGCAAGATAGGTCAAAACCTATGAAAGAGTGTATATATTTTCTTGAAGCTTAGTGGAAGAACTATCGGATTTTATATATTACCGGATGGTTTATGCTAATGTGGTGTCATGTGATCCAAATTTGGCCGCCGATTACGAAAAAAAAATCACAAAGTATGTGGAGACCACCTCATTTCCTGATAGACAAAACTGATTACAGACAAAGTAAATGTGCCTAAACTTATGAATAATATGTCATCTTTCAGAGGAGAGAAAATTTGAGTTTGAAATTGCATTGGTTTTGTCATAAATAAAAAATAAAAGAAATACCCGTGTAAATTTTACGTTTCATTCATTAGCTGTATGACTCATTTTTATCCTTTCTATCAAACCACACTGCATTACACCACTCATTCTTGCTATACCTGTATTCCACTGATGGACACAGGTCTCCCATGTGACTGGTCTTAGTGTGCATCACTCGATCATCAAGTCTTGCGGGCTGAGGTCGCCGACCATGCCGTGCCACCCGCCTGTAGTGCTCAGCTGCGGCTCACATCTTTCGTGACATCCAACCTCACAGCCAGCACACCAGTGCCTGGATTCCTCCTGATGCCCCCTACCATGTCTGTCACTGCACCCCAACACAGTCCCTCTCTCTTCTGCCTGGTAGGAGAACGAGTCTATGGAGTGGAGCAGGGGCCTCTGAGGATCTGGCTGAATCTGCTGTTCACGGGCACCGCATAGGCTTTCCACAATGCACACCACAAAGTCATGTCTGTTCATCCTATTTCTGTCAGTGTTCATGACATAGATCTCATATGCATTGAGCACAGCAATGTCCATCAGGTTTCTGAAGATCTTGATCCAGTAGCGGTGTGTTGGTCTCCCCAGCAATGTGACACACCTTCTTGTCGCTCAGGTCAACCCCACCCATATGACTATTGTAATCAAACACCATCACAGGCTTTGTTTTTCTTTACCTCTAACTTCTCTCTCCTCATTTCTTGCCTGTGATAAGTTGCTCCAGAAGTAGAACTGGATTTCTCTGGCTTCTCTTTTCCCTGAAAGCCACACACAGCTTTTGTCCCTGCCTTTCATTACACTGTCCCCCAACACCTGGCTGACTTGTTTCATGTGATCACTCAAACCCTTGAATTTGATCTTACAGTGCCTGTGAGTAGAGTGTCCTGCTGAAACAGTGTGTCTGCAAGCCTGGGTTTGGTGTAGAAGTTGTCTGTGTAAAGGTGGTAGCCTCTATTCAGCAAATTGCATGCCTGCAACAGCCGCATCACGACAGCATGTGCCTGTCCTTCTTCATGCCTGACATCGATGTCTCTACCCCCATACAGTTCAACCATGACAGACATAACCATTGTGACTGTCACACAACTGGATTTCTTTATCCACAACCTAGCATGGCGTTTATTTGGCATGTATTGGATGTAGCAACACCGATTTTTCATCCCGTTCATGCTCTCGTCTACGGAAATTTCACGAGAAGGTACGTAGAACTGTTTCCAAACTCTGTTCATGTGATCAAGAATTGGACGCACTTTGTGCCAAGGGTCAAACCCTTCTTCTCCCTAGCTGGCTGGTGTACATCATTGACATGAACATTCTGGTCATGAGCAAGAACAATCTCGGGGGCATTGTGGCATTGAAAAAAGGGCGTTTGTTGTGACGCTTTGTTCAACCAGTTAGCTCGCAAGCTCCTTCTTTCTTATCAGTCCCATATTGAGACTCAGGCCAATGAATTTTTTCATATTGGCCACAGTAACACATTTTGAGGCCAATGCCTAAATCTGGAATTTGGATGTTGTTCTAGCCACTGAACAAGTTCAGGAGTGGCAAGGAATGAACGTGCATACTCGTTTGTTTGCCTAACTAAGTGCAAAAACATTGCCTCGTCAAAAAACAAACTAAAGTAGTCTATGGGGTCTGCGTTCTCTGGGGCATTTCTAGGTCCTGTATTTCGAACTCTAAACTCTGGAACGTCCCTATTTTGGATTTTCGGGTGGTTCTTATAACGTTCCATTCCATCAACTACAGGGTTAGCAGGGCCTGCATTGTTCCTATCACGAAAATCATCGTGCTCCTCTCCCTCACCCACCCCCTCCGACACACTGCTATCATCGTCACTTCCCTGACTATTCTCTGAATCCGCTTCAGCTCCCACATCAAAGTCACTATCACTACCTGATGTTTCTTGATCATTTGCATCTACCTCTTCCTGTCTAACGGCAATTTCTTCTTCATTATTAGCTCCAAAAACATCGAACAACCCAGGACGAACACCACCTGCCGCCATCTTTGCCAACGACTCAAAGTCACCTGAACAAACAATTTTCAGAACGATTTTTTTCATTGGACCCCAAACTGAAAGTACACAGTGAAAGACTAACCCTCCAACCAATGATAGGCAACGTTTCAAAGATTTAAAGGGAAGTTACTGTGTCAGAACTAACCTCTTACGAATTGGCCGATGAGATCGGCCCTAGCAAGCTGGCTGCAGTAAAAGGGCCGATTTAATCGGCCAATGCCATAATTAGGGTTAATATCCGTCGGTCGTTATTTCGGACATCGCTAAAACGATGTCCTAATCTTGTGTCACGCACAAAACATCGCCCGAAGTTGAGGGAAATCCGTTAAATTGCCCCACTCTACTTTTGGTTCACTTAGAATTTTAATCATTTACAGAAACATATTTGAGAGAACAGCTGAAACCAATGTTTCTATCATTTTCTTGTGACGGTCGTTATGCATTTGACAGTCGTTACGATTTCTGATGGTCGTAATGATTGTGGACATACAACATTTCCACCTTCTCTGCTTCGAAGCGCCATTCTTGACGAAAGCTCCAGCCTCGATTTGAAACCTTTCGCCTTGGGTGCTATTTAAGCACGGCATGGGATCTGTAAGTTCGTTGTTAGTAGAATTGCGAGAAAAATACGGTTGTTATTTTCTGACATACTGCTTATTACCGTATGGATTTTGCGCTCGTTTGCTGCCACTGAATCGAATTTGGTTCGGAAAACACCTTTCTCATTCGGTTAGTGTTGTCCGACATGCCGAGTTAAATGAACACGGAAACCGAACCAAACCTGATGTGAACGATCGAGAGTTTTGCTGACCGACACGATTTGACATACAGCGTTACGACTGTCAACGGATTTTTACCGCTTGACAGCATCGAAAACAATCAGAAATAGAACGGTTTGTGATTTTAACATGTTCGCCGTTGATTTTTCTGCATCCTTTATTCATTATTGTTGTGATGGTATGCATTTAGATATGTATCCAGGCTTCGACACCAACCGCATCACTCGTCCGCCATCTTGAACGGGAACATTTATCTAAGAAAAGCGTACAACTTGGGCATTTTCAAATGAAAGGCAGACACCAAACTCACCATTGTTATATTATGTATCTCTTCAAGGTATTATAAAACATCAAGCAATAAATAAAGAAGCATTGGTATTTTTTTAATTCTTTATTTGTGCGATAAATATACAAGGGGTCTGGACGATCACCTTTTGTCACAAGCTCATATTCATGAGGAGGGGATTTTGCAATTTTCTTGTTAGGGTAGGAGGGGATGTTTTGTTGTTTCCTGTGTGTGTGGACAGATGGCGAAATATGGTTGGTGCTTTCAGGTGATTGGATTGTGGAAGCAAGGACGAAGTGTTGAGGTCAGTGGAAGATAAACTTGGTTGCAATGTGCGCAGAGATGGGAAGTTTGGAAATAAGTGACATGAATGGCTGAACGTTTGGCATGTGAAATGTGGTGCAAGTTGCTGTGAAGTGAATGGTGTTTGGAGGTATGGAAAAGAGAGACAAGAGTGTTGTGTTGTGATTTGGGCCAAATGTGTGGAGGGGAGGGTTGTGTGACATTTGTTGACAGTGCTGCCACAAAGGACAAGAGCAGCAGATCGATCATCCGAGGATCAGGATCACTCGTTAAAAGAGCAGTCTTGGATTTCAAGTGTGTGCAGGGAATTGAAGTGTGATTGCTGATAGAAGGTATTGTTTTTCTGGTCTTTTTATTCAATAGGACAGTATTGTGGTGTTATGTGAGGAGAAGTTTTATGAAAAGAGAAGCTGAGCCAGGTGAAAGAATATATAGGGACTTGTATGATGAAGTCTGAGTTGCAGGATATGTAGGGGAGTTTTGTAATGGAGATTGTGCAGGGGAAAGAAAGGAAGTGAAATTTGGCAGCGGGAGAATAGCCACCATTGCTGAATTCCAAACTGAGGAAACAGGACGGAATGGCCTGTGCAAGATTTGTCAGCACGTGATTTTGTCTGTATTGGTGGAAGGAAGACGATGCATTGTTGAAGTCAGGAGAAAGCAAGCTTGTCTGGAAGGAAAGCACACACGTAAGTGGAAAAACTTGATGGGATAATTTGCATGAGAAATTTCCAGCACGTGTGGTGTTGAGGGAAGTGGACTGTGTTGAGAGATGCAACATGGAGGGAGCATTGAGAGTTGTGATAGTATTTTTGGCGTCATATACTGTACATGTCAGATCATAGCATTCCCCGGCAGTTAGTCAGCTCTGCCAGGCCGAGGATTTTTTGTGGCTAATGCAGTAATAAGACTATCAAGTGACGCCCACACTACTTCCGCCAGGGAAGAAGTGAGCATTGACAGTTGTGATAGTTTTGTTTGTTGGTTTGGGGAAAATGTATGGTGGGGAGGGTGATGTGACATTTGTTTGCAGTCACACCCGAAACAAGAGATACAAAGAATAAGGGCAGAAGACGATCCATCAGGAGCAAGTGGTGGAATTACATATGAAAGGACTACTCTTGGATTTCACAAATCTGGCAAGAACTACAGACCTGTGAGAGATATTGTTGTTGGCTTCCTATTTTTCCTGGTCTTTGCTTGTTATATTTTTCTTTGTTTGTATGCGGAAATAATAAACATCATGTGAGAAAGAAGATTTGATATTGTCTTATAAGAAAAGCTTGTCAGTGGCAAAATTTTTAGGGACTCCCAGATGAACTAAAGTGACTGGATTTTGGTTTGGGGAAAAGTAGACAACATTCCCAAAGTCAAAAAGAAAGAAGCAAGAATGAGTGGTTAGCACTGGATGGTATATTCATGAGGAGGGGATTTGCAGTTTTCTTGTTAGGGTAGGAGGGGATGTTTTGTTGTTTCCTGTGTGTGTGGACAGATGGCGAAAATATGGTTGGTGCTTTTAGGCGATTATCTTGTGGAAGCAAGGAAGACGTGTTGAGGTCAGTAGAAGATAAACTTGGTTGGAATGCGCGCAGAGCTTCAGTTTGGAAGTAAGTGACATGAATGGCTGAAACGTTTGGCATGTGAAATGTGGTGCAAGTTGCTGTGAAGTGAATGGTGTTTGGGGTATGGAAAAGAGAGACAAGAGTGTTGTGTTGTGATTTGGGCCAAATGTGTGGAGGGGAGGGTTGTGTGGACATTTGTTGACAGTGCTGCCACAAAGGACAAGAGCAGCAGATCGATCATCCGGGGATCAGGATCACGCGTTAAAAGAGCAGTCTTGGATTTCAAGTGTGTGCAGGGAGTGAGTGTGTTGCTGATAGAAGGTATTGTTTTTCTGGTCTTTTTATTCAATAGGACATATTGTGGTGTTATGTGAGGAGAAGTTTTATGAAAAGAGAAGCTGAGCCAGGTGAAGAATATATAGGGACTTGTATGATGAAGACCGAGTTGTAGGATACGTAGGGAGTTTGTAATTGAGATTGTGCAGGGGAAAGAAAGGAAGTGAAATTTGGCAGCGGGAGAATAGCCACCATTGCTGAATTCCAAACTGAGGAAACAAGGACGGAATGGCCTGTGCAAGATTTGTCAGCACATGATTTGTCTGTATTGGTGGAAGGAAGGCGATGCATTGTTGAAGTCAGGAGAAAGCAAGCTTGTCTGGAAGGAAAGCACACACGTAAGTGGAAAACTTGATGGGATAATTTACATGAGAAATTTCCAGCATGTGTGGTGTTGAGGGAAAATGGACTGTGTTGAGAGATGCAATGTGGAGGGAGCATGAGAGTTGTGATAGTTTTGTTTGTTGGTTTGGGGAAAATGTATGGTGGGGAGGGTGATGTGACATTTGTTTGCAAGTCACACCTGAAACAAGAGATACAAAGAATAAGGACCAGAAGACGATCCATCAGGAGCAGGTGGTGGATTACATATGAAATGACTACTCTTGGATTTCACAAATTGGCAAGAACTACAGACCTGTGAGAGATATTGTTGTTGGCTTCCTTTTTTTCTGGTCTTTGCTTGTGATATTTTTCTCTGTTTGTATGCGGAAATAATAACAGCATGTGAGAAAGAAAAGCTTGTCAGTGGTAAGATTTTTAGGACTCCCAGATGAACTAAAGTGACTGGATTTTGGTTTGGGAAGAGTAGACAACATTCCCAAAGTCAAAAAGAAAGAAGCAATAATGAGTGGTTAGCACTGGATGGTATATTCATGAGGAGGGGATTTTGCAATTTTCTTGTTAGGGTTTGGAGGGGATGCTTGTTGTTTCCTGTGTGTGTGGACAGATGGCGAAAATATGGTTGGTGCTTTCAGGTGATTGGATTTATGGAAGCAAGGACGAAGTGTTGAGGTCAGTGGAAGATAACTTGGTTGCAACGTGCGCAGAGATGGGAAGTTTGGAAATAAGTGACATGAATGGCTGAAATGTTTGGCATGTGAAATGTGGTGCAAGTTGCTGTGAAGTGAATGGTGTTTGGAGGTATGGAAAAGAGAGACAAGAGTGTTGTGTTGTGATTTGGGCCAAATGTGTGGAGGGGAGGTTGTGTGACATTTGTTGACAGTGCTGCCCAAAGGACAAGAGCAGCAGATCATTCATCCGGGGATCAGGATCACGCGTTGAAAGCGCAGTCTTGGATTTTCAAGTGTGTGCAAGGAATGAAGTGTGATTGGTGATAGAAGGTATTGTTTTTCTGGTCTTTTCCTTCAATAGGACATATTGTGGTGTTATGTGAAGAGAAGTTTTGTGAAAAGAGAAGCTGAGCCAGGTGAAGAATATATAGGGACTTGTATGATGAAGGCTGAGTTGCAGGATATGTAGGGAATTTTGTAATGGAGATTGTGCAGGGGAAAGAAAGGAAGTGAAATTTGGCAGCGGGAGGGGTAGCCACCATTGCTGAATTCCAAAATGAGGAAACAAGACGGAATGGCCTGTGCAAGATTTGGGCAGCACTTGATATGTCTGTATTGGTGGAAGGAAGGTGATGCATTGTTGAAGTCAGGAGAAAGCAAGCTTGTCTGGAAGGAAAGCACACACGTAAGTGGAAAGCTTGATGGGATAATTTGCATGAGAAATTTCCAGCACGTGTGGTGTTGAGGGAAGTGGGGCTGTGTTGAGAGATGCAATGTGGAGGGAGCATTGAGAGTTGTGATAGTTTTGTTTGTTGGTTTGGGGAAAATGTATGGTGGGGAGGGTGATGTGACATTTGTTTGCAGTCACACCTGAAACAAGAGATGCAAAGAATAAAGGACAGAAGACGATCCATCAGGAGCAGGTGGTGGATTACATATGAAATGACTACTCTTGGACTTCACAAATCTGGCAAGAACTACAGACCTGTGAGAGATATTGTTGTTGGCTTCCTTTTTTCCTGGTCTTTGCTTGTTATATTTTTCTTTTGTTTGTATGCGGAAATAATAACGGCATGTGAGAAAGAAAAGCTTGTCAGTGGTAAGATTTTTAGGGACTCCCAGATGAACTAAAATGACTGGATTTTGGTTTGGGAAGAGTAGACAACATTCCCAAAGTCAAAAAGAAAGAAGCAGTAATGAGTGGTTAGCACTGGATGGTATATTCATGAGGAGGGGATTTTGCAATTTTCTTGTTAGGGTAGGAGGGGATGTTTTGTTGTTTCCTGTGTGTGTGGACAGATGGCGAAAATATGGTTGGTGCTTTGAGGCGATTATCTTGTGGAAGCAAGGAAGGACGTGTTGAGGTCAGTAGAAGATAAACTTGGTTGGAATGTGCGCAGAGCTTCAGTTGGAAGTAAGTGACATGAATGGCTGAAACGTTTGGCATGTGAAAAGTGGTGCAAGTGGCTGTGAAGTGAATGGTGTTTGGAGGGATGGAAAAGAGAGACAAGAGTGTTGTGTTGTGATTTGGGCTAAATGTGTGGAGGGGAGGGTTGTGTGACATTTGTTGACAGTGCTGCACAAAGGACAAGAGCAGCAGATCGATCATCCCGGGATCAGGATCACGCGTTAAAAGAGCAGTCTTGGATTTCAAGTGTGTGCAGGGAATGAAGTGTGACTGCTGATAGAAGGTATTGTTTTTCTGGTCTTTTTTTTCAATAGGACATATTGTGGTGTTATGTGAAGAGAAGTTTTGTGAAAAGAGAAGCTGAGCCAGGTGAAGAATATATAGGGACTTGTATGATGAAGTCTGAGTTGCAGGCTATGTAGGGAGTTTTGTAATGGAGATTGTGCAGGGGAAAGAAAGGAAGTGAAATTTGGCAGCGGGAGAATAGCCACCATTGCTGAATTCCAAAATGAGGAAACAAGACGGAATGGCCTGTGCAGATTTGTCAGCACGTGATTTGTCTGTATGGGTGCAAGGAAATTTCCAGCATGTGTAGTGTTGAGGGAAGTGGACTGTGTTGAGAGATGTACAGAGGGAGCATTGAGAGTTGTGATAGTTTTTTTGTCGTCATATACTGTACCATGTCAGACCATAGCATTCCACGGCAGTTAGTCAGCTTTGCCAGGCTGAGATTTTTTGTGGCTAATGCAGTAATAAGACTATCAAGTGACGCCACACTACTTCCCCCAGGGAAGAAGTGAGCATTGACAGTTGTGAAAAGTTTTGTTTGTTGGTTTGGGGAAAATGTATGGTGGGGAGGGTGATGTGACATTTGTTTGCAGTCACACCTGAAACAAGAGATACAAAGAATAAGGACAGAGACGATCCATCAGGAGCAGGTGGTGGATTACATATGAAAGGACTACTCTTGGATCTCACAAATCTGGCAAGAACTACAGACCTGTGAGAGATATTGTTGTTGGCTTCCTTTTTTTCCTGGTCTTTGCTTGTTATATTTTCTCTGTTTGTATGCAGAAATAATAACAGCATGTGAGAAAGAAGATTTGATATTGTCTTATAAAGAGAAGCTTGTCAGTGGCAAGATTTTTAGGGACTCCCAGATGTACTAAAGTGACTGGATTTTGGTTTGGGAAGAGTAGACAGCATTCCCAAGGTCAAAAAGAAAGAAGCAAGAATGAGTGGTTAGCACTGGATGGTATATTGATGAGGAGGTGATTTTGCAATTTTCTTGTTAGGGTAGGAGGGGATGTTTTGTTGTTTCCTGTGTGTGTGGACAAATGGCGAAAATATGGTTGGTGCTTTGAGGCGATTATATTGTGGAAGCAAGGAAGAAGTGTTGAGGTCAGTGGAAGATAAACTTGGTTGCAACGTGCGCAGAGATTGGCAGTTTGGAAGTAGTGAAATGAATGGCTGAAATGTTTGGCATGTGAAATGTGGTGCAAGTTGCTGTGAAGTGGATGGTGTTTGGAGGTATGGAAAAGAGAATGACAAGAGTGTTGTTTGAGTATGACAAGAGTGTTGTGTTGTGATTTGGGCCGAATGTGTGGAGGGGAGGGTTGTGTGACATTTGTTTACAGTGCTGCCACAAAGGACAAGAGCAGCAGATCGATCATCCGGGGATCAGGATCACGCGTTAAAAGAGCAGTCTTGGATTTCAAGTGTGTGCAAGGATGAAGTGTGATTGGTGATAGAAGGTATTGTTTTTCTGGTTTTTTTCCTTCAATAGGACAATATTGTGGTGTTATGTGAAGAGAAGTTTTGTGAAAAGAGGAGCTGAGCCAGGTGAAGATAACATAGGGACTTGTATGATGAAGGCTGAGTTGCAGGATATGAGGGAGCTTTGTAATGGAGATTGTGCAGGGGAAAGAAAGGAAGTGAAATTTGGCAGCTTGAGAATAGCCACCATTGCTGAATTCCAAAAATGAGGAAACAAGACGGAATGGCCTGTGCAAGATTTGTCAGCACGTGATTTGTCTGTATTGGTGGAAGGAAAGGTGATGCATTGTTGAAGTCAGGAGAAAGCAAGCTTGTCTGGAAGGAAAGCACACACGTAAGTGGAAAACTTGATGGGATAATTTGCATGAGAAATTTCCAGCACGTGTGGTGTTTTTTTTTTTCCTGTGTGTTTGAACAGATGGCGAAAATATGGTTGGTTGTTTGAGGTGATTATATTGTGGAAACAAGGAAGAAGTGGTGAGGTCAGTAGAAGATAAACTTGGTTGGAAGTGCGCAGAGCTTCAGTTTGGAAGTAAGTGACATGAAATTGCAGAAATCTACAGCTACAGCTTTGAAAATAGAGGGAAAGTAATTGGTGGAATAATTGTTATTGACTTCAAAGTCTAATCATGGTGTTTAAAGAAGTGGATTATGCGTTTGAGGCTCTGTAAATGTAGAACTGAGGGTTCTGATCATTTTGTTTTTAATCAGGGGCAAAATGTGTGCAGTTGGAAGCCTGCGTGTCATTACATGCTCACACATGGGTGACAAAAAAAGCTGTTTGAAGTAGCTTGTGTAAAAAAACTGTATTTGGAAGCAATGTTGATGTAATGTAAAATTATGTAGATGGTAAGGATACGATATCAAAGTTTTATAAGATACTGCCGTTAATTTTGATCAGATGGGTTATGAG
>JAFLJL010008502.1:0-17500 GCA_018398815.1 Conus ventricosus
TCACAGAAATTGCCAGTGCGTTTGAAACCATCAGAAACGCGTGTGACCGCCATTTGCTGCCAGACATTGCGTGCACCTTTCTCTCATGGACTCAGCAAGTATTTCATACAGTCTCTGTGGGGATGGCGAGCCACTCCTGCTGCAGGAGCTGGTAGTGAGTGAGTCACACTCGCTGGTGGGGGATGGTTGACCTGAATGCGGCATCCAAGGATGTCGCAGAAAAGCTCGATGCTTGCAGACCTCACCAGATTCAAATGAAACGCCAAAAAACAATCATTTTCAACTGGCAACAGTCAGTCTCCCTGTCTGCCTGTGAAGATTGTGCTACCAACACCAGGCAATTTGTGATCTTTTCAAGCTCGACAGACCTCAACTCACAAGTTACAAGTAGAGCGAATCAGTGCCCTGTGGTTATGATGATGATGTGGGCGTGAAGGGATCTAAGTGAAAATAGAACCTTCGTTACAGCAAAGGGGGGCATTATGTTGTGTGTTTTTTTTCCCAGAGTTTCGAAGAGAGGAAAAATATCACAAGGTTGGAAAGATGTTTAAAAATACCCTCAATCTGTCCAGTTCAGTCTGCGACCAAAAGAATAACAGAGGTATTATGCATCACTTATGTTGTCATTGAACAGCCTTTGACATTTCTTGTCAGTTTGTGTAGTAACTGTTGAAAATAATAACGCTTGTTCTGAGCTACGAAACACACTTCTGTGAGCCTGGTGAGCTAGAACTAAGTCAAAAGGTTGAAAATCCATTTCCTCGTGTTCCTTCCCATTCAGAACGCAACCCCAAAACATCCAAATGATTTCTCTGAATACTTTTCGACTTTGGCTTGTGTTTTGTTTGTTAAAGACTGTTAGGTCAAACACAAAACGAGTCCTGTAGTTTTCTGTTTATTAATGGGGCGTGTCCGAATTCTGACTCCAGTTTTTATTTTCTGTATTCAGAGGTCAGTCAAACTGTCTTAATTTTGTTTAGGTTCTTTTGTATTCTGCGTGTTTTCTGATATGTGTTTGGGAGGGGGAGGGAAGGCGCTCGCGTGCACGCATGTGTGTGGAGGGAATGGCATGGGGATGGAAGGTGGTGTTATTTTACTCAACACACCAGATATAAGGATATGCAAACAGAATGCAAACCGAAAGTAAAACTTCGATGTGACCTTTCCCTCCCCTTTACCTACCACCTTGCATTTCCATCCCACTCCACCTCTCCAAACATACACTCACACTCACACACACACACACACACACACACACACACACACACACACACACACACACAACACACACACACACGTCCCTATAACCTCACACGTCAGTGATGAAACAGTAGCACACATTCTCAAGAAATGTGTGATAGGAAACAAGGGTGGGAGTATGAAATATGGGAAGGGGGGGTGGGGGTTAGAAAGAGAGTCGACCCGTCAGTTAGTCCTCGTAGATATTTTCAAGGCCTTGCAACAACGCATTACAGCCTCCCAAAATGATCGGCTCAAACGACTCCACCTTGCGAACAAACTGATGAAAGTCAACAAAATATAAAAAAAAAAGTATTCGCAATAACCCATACCAAAACCGCGTACACTCCTGTACGTCGTGTCACCTTCTTGGTTTTCCCTGGGCATCCGTTTGCCTGCGCAAAGATGCGCCCCTGAGAACTCAGGAAAAAAAAGGGATGTGCGTCCTTCAAAAAAAAGCTTTCACTTTTTAATCACCTCAGGTATTTGTTTCTGTCTGATTCTATCTCGTCTGTGTACAGGCATGGCTATCGGGAGACCTCCCGCTAAAAAAAGTTTGATGGGCTTTTACGAAAGAAACTTTTAAAAAAAAAAGGGTATTCCCTTAATAAGACGCTTTTTTATGCTCGCTCCTCTCTCTCTCTCTCTCTCTCCCTCTCTCTCCTCTCTCTCTCCTCTCTCTCCTCCTCTCTCCCCCCTTTTCCCTTCTCTCTCTCTCTCTGTTTTTTTTTTTCATTGTTTCTGTTGCTGGCAAAACCGCCCACAGACGAGTGGAATTTTAAAAACCTTAGGTCTCTCCAGCACAAAACAAAAACGTGGTACGCAATTCTGCTACCGTTACCGTCTCCCCGCCTCTCTCTCCTCTCTCTCTCTCTCTCTCTCTCTCCCCTTCTCCTCTCTCTCTCCCCTCTCTCTCGCTCCCTCTAAAGTGACCTTGAAATATTAAAATTCTGTGGATACCATTTTACGATCTTCGGATCATATAACAAAAAAAGCGTCCGACTTAAAAAAATTCAAAAGTGTCATCAAGAATAAATAAAAAAGTCATATAAACGGAAGAAGAGTCTTTACATTCTGCTGTCAAAGGGGTCCACAGTGAATTCAAAGTTGAATCAACAATAAATATGTTACTTAAAGAAAACCTTTCTTAAAAATCCACCTTTGGGCTCATTTTTCAGTCTGACCTGAAAAAATTTAAAAAGAAAGAATCTCACTCAACACAAGTGTCTTCACACTTGTGATTACCCCCAGGTTTTTCCCGGGCATTTTTCACCAAAATAGGAAACTCCAAAAAGGTGTGCCCATCAATTGACCAAAAACCCCCCCCAACAACCCTTCAAACAACGTGAAACCCATTCCCGATTCGTTACCAATCCCCCCTAAAACTGGGGAGCCCAAATTTTTTTAAAGGGGTCATCACACACCATTTTCCTGCACTCCGGGGAAAATTTTAGAAGAACAGGGGAAAACGTTTGATGTATTTTCTCGTCTCATCAGAAATAAGTATTTCTTGCCCCCCAAATCCAATAAACCGCTCCCCCAAACAAACTCTGTCACATCTAAAACCATCTCCCCGAACTTAGCTAAAAAAGGATCAAGAACCTTCCATTACAGAGGTGAAAGAAAAATTTTCCCTCCAGACAGTTTTAAAAAAAAAAATCTATTCCTTTGAAATGTTTTTCCTTCTAATGGGAGACTCTGTGATAAGGTACATTAATCCAAAGAGACTAGACACACGTCATGACCCGTTTTTCCCCAAACTTGTTTTCCCCGTCGATTTTAGTGCTCTTTTTTCATGGTTACTATTTTTAAAATCCAGGACCAATGAACACTTAAAATTGTGCATGTGGGTTAAATAAAATTCCCCCGGCGGGACCCTTGCACCAAAGATTGGCGTAAAAATGTTTGGTTTTTGTGTAAAATCGTTTCCCCCTGCATATTTTTCCTTCATTTTCTATTCTCCTGCCCCGGTCGACCCCCACTAAAAACTCCATTGCTCCTTCTAATAACATTTATATCCCCTACATGTACAAATCAGGGACAGATTGACCTTTTTGGGGGTCGTTTGTGACCAAAAGTGCCCCCCGTCGCCCGTATAAAGATCTACCCACCCCCAGTAAAAAAGGGGACAGTCTTCTGGCACTAGGCTCAAGACAGTTCCCCTCAGACCGGGCTTTCACTTTAACGACCCGGCTAGCAAACGGGCCCCCCTTCAATAAGCCACACCATGTCCCCACCATGAGGGCCCATGCCCCGTACGTAAAAGGGAACAGCTCTAGAAATGTTTCCCTCCCCTACAAAACACTTCCGACAATATGGAACCCAAAAAAGGTGTTCCCCCCTTTCCCCAAAACAATACTTCCCCCCTTAATGCCCAAACCAATCGCAAACCTCAGAATCACCAAGTTGACTCCCCAGGTTCCACCCCAATCGTATGGATAATCCCTGTCGAGGGCGTATATCAGACACGAAGGGTGAAAATTCGCGCCCCCCCAAGTATCCCTACCATCCCGACCATGTCCCGCCCCCATTCCCTGCCCGATTTACACTTTCCCGACGCTCCTTACCCCGATTCCCGCCCCTTATCCTTCTCTATCAAAGTTTCAAGGGATCTGGCTTTGGCCAAACACAGCCTAATCCTCGACACAGGAAGTCATGCTGACACCCGAAACGGCCTTCATTTTAACCTCGGGGTTTTGGGTCGCAGCAGTTAATGAATTGGCATCACAATGACGCAACTGAAAACAAACTCCCGCCAACTGGTAAAATGGGGTGATGATTTTTGATATATTGTATAATTTTTGTCTTTCTATGGAAATTTATTTGTTGCAAAAAAAATTGTGTGTGTTGTGTGTGTGTGGGTGTGTGGTGTGTGTGTTTTGGGTGGTGGTGTTGTGTGTTGTTGTGGTGTGCTAAAATCATCGGTAAATTTTCCCCATTCTTTCTACAAAATGTTACACTTAACGCGTCATAGGTTTGGGATAGGGACTTTTGAATTATTGTAAAATTTTTCCCTTTTTTTTCGCCGTATGATTATGGGACTTGGGACATTTGAAATGACGTTTTGAAGGGACTTGATTATTTGAACATTTCAATTCTCGCGTCTTTTTTGGGGAAAGGGTTTTTTGTGTTTGTGCCCTTTTCTTTAGTACTGATTAACCTTTTAAACTTATTGCTCATTTTTTCCCCCAATTTCTTTCTGATTTTACCCTTGCGGGGTGGGGCTTTTTTTGTGTGTGTTTGCTTTTTGTTTCTTTTTTTTTTCCCACTTAATATTAAAACTTTTCTAATTGCCTGATATCCTGCAAACGTTTTTGCTTTGCTTGAAACCATATTAAAGGTAAAGGTTTTTTGTTTTTTTGTTTTTTTTTTTTTGTTTTTTGTTTGTTTTTTTTTTTTCCTTGTAAAAAAAAGGCAAATTACCCCAAGACCGGAGAGTAATAAAGGGGTTAACAAACCCCGGATTAAAAATTGGCTATCAAAATCCAGTCATGTTTAAACAAATTATGTGATTTTACCTATTTTATTATTATGCAACAATTGTTTTCATTGTTTTTTTTTCCCCCAAATCTCGGTTATAAAATTTAGTCTCAACATTTAGTAGTTCCAGGTTACAATGTTTATCAGGAGAGACTCAACATCTAACTAGAAACAGGTTTTCTGGATATGTACATCACTCAATAACAAAACTAATCCATCATTTTGATAAACATAATTTGAATGCATCTGGATAGATTTCGTTAAAGGGACAAACCGATATTAGTAGGCTTTTTTTTATAGAAACCCTGTGAACCGTGGAATGGGATGATAGATTCGAAGCAATGAGGGGAAAATGTCTCAAAAATTAATTTAACGATGTTGTATTGCTTGGGGCTTTAACATTATTTTTACTTTTAAACCTCATGTAATGGAAACGAATTTTTTAATCAAATAACTTAACACAAACGATAGAAAACCAAAAAGAATAACGCTACATCTGAACACTCATTGATCAAAAAAATGTAAACAAACCAACAAATATTACAGAAACTTTCCCCCTACCAGTTTTGGGTTTATGATTTTTTTTCCCTAGCTTAAAATTGGTCAAAAAAGGGTAAAAATTCCAGATTACCACAAATGCTTTTTTTCCCTATTATAAAACCTTTTAATTCGATATTTTCTTTATGTTTTAAAACAGCAACTTTTTTAAAAGTTTTTTTCAGGAACGATCCAACAAAGCCTCGAACTTTGGGAAAAACATATTTGTCCCTATTTACGACAAACTTCCCAACTAAATCAAACGTGTCAAAAACCCAATGGAAAACCACCGTGGGGTTTAAAAATTTAAAATTAATGCTGCTATTAAAATTCGTGAAAAATTTTTTTACAGTCAACAGGAAAAATGCAAAATTTTTAAAACAGCGAACAAAGTTTTCAGCTATGAAAAAATCTGCTCGTAAAAACTTTTACGACCTTATTTTTTCGAAAAAAGATTCAAATCGACTGGAAAGCCATTAATCAATTATCTGGTAAATCGTCAAAAAACACTCCATCACTTTAATTCTGTCTGCGTAATCCAAAAAACACTTCCTACCATAGGGCCAAAAAAAACTATTAAAAATGATTGACTAAATATAAAAACCTTTGTTATTAAAAATTTTTGTGATACTAACAAAAAGGGGCCAGAAAATTTATTTTCAGTTTATCAGTGTACACGAGGGGTGTAAAACTTTAATTCATTGAAAATCTAAGAGCCGGGATTAGATAATATAGACAGCAAAATTTTAAAAATTTCCGCACCATTATCTCTATAGCCTTACATATTTATAACCTTTGTATTCGAAATGCTATTAAACCCAATTTTTAAAGAACTAAAGTTTTGCCATTTTTAAAATCGGGGGACCCCAGGGTCCTTCAACACAACCGATTTCATTTTGTCTAATTTTCTAAAAATTTAAAAAAGCCCTTAAGCAAAACCTTTAAAGGCATTTCGTTTTCACTAAATTATTTCATTCAAATCAAAGGGTTTTTTAAAAACATTCAGTCAACGGTCTTACCAAATAGAACATGGCATTAAAAAATCAAAAATGATCTTTTCACAAAGGAACGATATTTTTGGACTTTGCTAAAGCCTTCGTGTTATTAACCATTTATCTCCCTAAAAAAAAGTCTGTCAATCTTCTCTCATCTTTTTCTATCAAAAAGAAGGCAGATATTTTCAAAATATAAACATCCCCTTTTATCCATCAATTTCGGGGTGCCTCAGGTTCATCTTAGACCAATATTTATTACAATTTACATAAAACGACTCCCTCTTTACATTCCTCTTCTTGTGAACTTTTCGCTGATGACACCCCTTACACAATAAAGGAAAAAATGCGATGTGTGTGCGCAGACTTTCAAAAAGACGTTGACAGGCTTTTATAAAAGGTCAAACACAATCATAGGCACTTCATCCAAAAAAAACTAAATTCAGTTAAAAATCAAAAGGGAAAAAACGACAAAATATCAAAGATGATCTAAGGTTAAAAAAATACTATAACGATTAGATGAATAAGCCCCTCACAAACTACTTGGGCCCTTATTTCGACAATAATTTTATCCTGGTCGAACACTTTCGACTTATCAAAAAAAAAAACGACAAAAGTCTTTCAGCTTAAAAACAAACATTTTTGATCAAACACCGGAAAAATTTTTTTTCATGCTTAATTCAAACGATGTGGACTATGCTCAACCTGTTGGGATTTAGCTACAAAAACCCTTAAGGCTCTTGAAAGTCTCACAGACGCCTCTCAAAAATTATACCTTTAAACTTCGTCTCTGGAAATAAGTAATATAAAGAACTGAACATCTTTCCCTTTTTTAATTTTAAATTATCTTCAACAAAACTGCTTTATTTTAAGATAGAATAACCCTTGCACCATTTTATCCCGAGTGAAAATTTTTTCCCTACGAAGTTTCGGGAACAAAACACGATATTTTTTCCCTCGTCCAAGAACGATCTCTTTTGACATCTTTTATCTATTCAGGAGGAAAATTATGGAATAAATCCCCAAAAACAAAAAAACAAAAATATTTATTATCTTTTAAAAAAAACAAACCACAGATATTTAATGGAAAATTTTAAAAAGGTTGGTTTCTTTTATTTTTAACCTGTTTAATGATCTTTTAAACCTTTTCCCTTTTAAACCCCCCTCTTCCTCTCTCTCCTCTCCTCCCCCCCCCCCCCCCTCTCCCTCTCTCTCTCTCTCTTTTTTCCTTATGTACCTTCTATGTTAATGTTAATTAAAACCTTGCTTCTGCCTCCCCTTCCTTCCCCTCCCCCCGTCTCCACTGCTATTTTTTTTTTTTAAATCTCTCCCTCACCCTCTCTCTCTTTTCCCCCCTCTTCTCCCTCTTTTCCTCTCCTCTTCTCTCTTCTTTTCTCTCTCTCCTCTCTCTCTCTTATCCCCCCCACCCCCATATCCCCCCCTTCTGTCGTGTTCACTCTTGTACATTAGGTTTTTTTTCATTTTGGGATTATTTTATTTCAAATTTTTATCTTTTTTTTCTTTTCTTTTTGGGCCCCGGAGGGGTGGATTAAAAAACAGTTTGCTTACCCACTACCCACGAAAAAAAATTCGGGTTTGTTCGTTCGTTCGTTCGTTCGCTCCTCCCTTCTCTCTCCTCTCCCTCCTCTTTTCTCTCTCTCTCTCTCTCTCTCTCTCTCTCTTTGTTTTCTTCTCTCCCCTTTTCCCCTCTCCCCTTTTCTCTCTCTCTCTCTCTCTCTTATTTTTCCGATGTGTCTGTGGCATGATTCTGTGTACGAAAGTGATGGGTGGGGTGGCAAAAAATAACAAAACTTAGAGATTTGATGTGCAAGAAATGGAAGTAGCGGGTGTTCCGTGAACCTCCAACAAAGTAAAGCAGCAACGTGAAACCTTCTGACAGATGCAAGCATTGCAATGCCATCTGTATCTCTTTCAGCAAAACCTCTTCCCAGCATCTTCCCACAACATACATACAGTTGAACTGCCGATGGCGATCTCCCCATCTCCTTGTAACTCACTCATGGTGAAGGCTGGGATGGAGAAGGGAGGGGGGGGGCGTACAATGAAAAGGTGTCTGCACAGCCCAATCGACTGGTCATGTAAACACTGTAACGCAGACAAAGCCATGTCCGTGAGGAGTTATTTTTGGCCCTTGCCGGGCGCCGTGGGCTGAGTTTTGTAGGCTTGATCGTTTCGTGTAGACCAGAACATAACGGGTGGCCGTTTTTTTTCGTCTGAAAAGCCATCATTGTTGTCGTCTCCATAGTCCTTATAATCATGGTACTCTTCTTCCAGATCTGTCTTTTGCCGCTCCAACTTCTCTCGTATGATTCTTAGTTATCTGCCATAACCCCTTCAATTTTTAGCCACTTGTATCCCCTCTCCATGAGCCCACTTTTGTGTGTGTGTTGTGTGTGTGTGTGTGTGTGTGGGTGTTGTAGAGTGTGTGTGTGGGTGTGTGTGTGTGTGTGGTGTTGGTGTGTGTGCCCTCTGGTGTGTTGTGGTGTGTGTGGTGTGTTGTGAGTGTGTGTTTGTGTTGTGTGTGTGTGTTGTGTGCCTCTGTGTTTGTTGTGTGTGTGTGTGTGTGGTGCTGGTGTGTGTGTGGGTGTGTGTGTGTGTTGTGCCTCTGTTGTTGTGTGTGTGTGTGTGTGTGTGTGTGTGTGTGTGTGTGTTGCTCTGTTGTGTGTGTTGTGTGTGTGTTGTGTGTGTGTGTGTGTGTGTGTGTGTGTGTGTGTGTGTGGTGTGTGTCTGTCCCATCTTCTTTGCCACTACAAAGTGGGCCACAGCCTCCGGTAACCGGCAATCCACAGGGACATCATGTCAGTCATACCGGGAAGCAACCCACCAGAGGAAACGCTGCGCTGCTGCCGAGTCCTTCTCTGGTGCTCAGTGGTGCCTGTTCTTTTCCAACACACCAGGAAACCCCCCTGCTGACAACATTAATTGCTTAGACCGCGCAGCCAGCATGATGAGCTCCTCCCTCAGGAAGGCTGCCATCACGTCCCATACCGACGACGTCTCTCTCTCCATGAACTTGTCTCATAGCAGACCACCGCCATCTTACACACGACAATGCATTATTTGGATGCTACAAACCGACTAATGCCGTCTCACCATTCAGTAGTCTTATTAAGGAGGTGGTATGATGGATGCCATCTGACAGTACGGCCACGAACCCGAGAACGAAGAGGGCGCATGCATGATTATTACTGCTATCGCGCATCATTTGAAGAGATAGCGTGCTTAATTATACTGACCTTGGCAACATTGGCAAAAACAGAGGGAAAAGGGTCACTCAGCTGATGGCCAGACCGTGGAGAATTAGGATGCCAACTGTTAATGCTCTCGTGCGAAAAAAAAAAAAAAATAGAAAAAATAAAAACAAAAACGAAAAAAAAAAAAAAAAAAAAGCGAAAGAAAAAAAAAGAAAAAACGAATAAAAAAAAAAAAAAAAAAGAAAAAAAAACCTCGCGACGAAAAACAAAAAAAACTCCTCGCGAAACGAAAAAGAACCCTCCCAGGAGCGGCTAAATCACTGATTGCAAGGGAGAGTGTGCCATAATGGTATCTACCCGTCTTGAGATCAAGGAAACACGTGTTAAGCGTATCAGGAACGTTTGTGCCGATTAATGACGAAAGTCTCCTGACGAGCTCTCCATGGGTGTGCAACGCACGCCATGCACGGACACTCACAACACACACACACACACGCACACACACACATACCCACACACACAACACACACACACACCCACACACACACACTCTACACACACACACACCACACACACACACACACACACACACACACGCAAGCACGCACGCACGGCATATACCACATCACGCACGCACTTACGCACGCTTGCAACCACCTGCACGCACACACACGCGTCGCGCATTGCTCTTCACGCCTACCACCACGCATGTGCACGCACGCACACGGACGATGATGATTTATGGACGACGACGACGGACGACGAAGACACCGAAATGATGATACTGAACGACGGGCGAAGACGACGTCGTCGACGACGACGACGACGACGACGGACGCGACGACGACGACGAAGATGATGATGAGTAGAGATGATGTGATGATGATGAGATATATGATGACCCTGCTTCCATGTAAGTTAAGCGCATGCAAATGCTATTTTCGTTCAAGCCCTTGGTCTGAAAAAAAAAAAAAAAAAAATAAGAAAGAAAAAGAAAAAACAAGACAAAATAAGCAAGCTACCGCTGGTATCATCAATTCCCTCCATCATCAACATCATCATCAACATCATCATCATCATCATCATCATCACATCATCCAACATACGTTGGGTGGTTTCATTATCATACATCGTTATTCATCAGCGACCGTCGTCGTCGTCGTAGACGTCGTCTTCGTCGTCATCGTCGTCATCACATCCATCGTCATCATCAATCATCAATCATCATCACATCATCACATCAATCATCATCATCATCATCAGCATCGACGTCGTCGTCGTCGTCGTCGTCGTCATTGCGTCGTTATCATCGCCGTCATCATATCACATCCGTAGTCATCATCATTTATCATAATCGTCAATCATCGTTATCATCGTCGTCCGTTCGTCGCTCGTTATCCTCTCTCTCTATCTCGTCTCTCCTCTCTCTCTCTCTCTCTCTCTCTTCTCTCACTTCACTCTCTCTCTCTCTCTCTACGTCAGCACATGATGCAGAAGTATATACTGTAAACAAGTTATCATCATGCACGTGACCAACATTACTAGATAGGTCCAAACTAGTAGGTGTCGTTGTCTTAACCATGGCGATGCTTATAAAGATAGGAGGAGCACACTGTTAACTATATCTGTCTTACCATGACGAGGCATATTATATTGGGGAGGTGCAGATTGATGGCTGTCATCTTCCACGTGACGAAGCCATATTTGGAAGTACAAGCTGATGACTGATTTTAATCCAGTCTGAATACAATATCAAAGATATTTAAATGATTAACTAACACTTACATTTTGATAGACCGACACTAACTGGTAACTATTCTCAATTCACCAGCCGCCGTGGCGAAGTGGGTTAGCGGTCGGCGGTAGCCCGGCTGGGAGGTCAGTGGTTCGAATCCAATCAGAAGTCGTGAGGAATTTTCTGCCCCGACCGCTCCTAGCCAGAGTTGAGTTGCCGCGGACTCCAGTGGGAAGACTGGGACCACACAATCGAGTATTCATCCACTTAATGGATCTGCGTATCTGAAGTGTTGCTCAAATTCCCTGAACCACACTGCAGGTGCCTATATCTCTCGGGCCTGTTGACGCCGGGATATTATTATGAAAGGAGGCGTAGAGTACAGCCCTGTCATGCATCTCAGGACCGAAATGGAAATCCGTAGCATCAGCTTAATAGCATCCTCATTGTCATCATCAGCAGTTAAAGAGTAAAGTCTCAAATTCTGTGGGCCCTTCATGTCCCTGATTCTCATGGTGACCCAAATTTCGGATGACTTCGATTTCCTCTCCACGTCTGTGCCTTGGTTTGGTTCCGTCGGGGACACTGGTATCGGCAGAGTTCATGGGGCTGCGTATGGACGGACGTGGTGGCGCCCACCCGGAGGGAAGCTCACTGCCGCCTGGCTCCGCACTAAGCAATTATTGGTCGTCAGTTGGGGGCTAGTAAAAAACCAAAACAAGGTGGTGTCACACGTATGTTTTAGATCAAACGAGGCGCCACTGAAACAGCCACCGAAGTGACTCTGCAGCAGTGCAGTGTCTCCCTCCGGTGGGTTGGCCACGTGACGACTTTCTGACATTGACTGCTCCGTGTTGGATTGCCGGTGCCGCTGTGGCGGTGGCCGACCGTGCTGTGGCTGTGGACGGTGTGTCCCGGAATGACGGACGAGGGTGAGCCCTGCCTCTGAGATGGCGCAGAGGTTGGGACAACAAATAACAACCCCTTCTCATTTCGCACATGATGATACCTACTGGATAGTACATACTGGGCCTAAAGATTTCTGTACATATATTCATATTGGAATAGGTATATAACGTGACACAGCACTCGCAATGTTGGGCAGGAAAACGCTACGGTATCCAACTGTCATCGAAACCAAGAACGATGCATTCAAGACACAATACTGGTGACTATGTAACGACTGTCAGCGATGAAGCATGTTTAAAATAAATAGTAAATAGCTGGGGGATTTTAGATCATCTTACACTTAACGATGCATGCATGTACAAACTGTGGCGTTAACATCATCCACATGACGACATATTTCGGGGATGTGCAAACTTATTACGACTACTGCCGCCTTACACAGATGGTCGTGTGTATAATTTGGGAGGACTGTCCTTTGTGACTATTGCCATTTTAGCCGAAATTATGTGCATTTGAGAAGTACATACCAAGTGAAGGACAACATCGAATGAACAGGCCATAGGATGTTGACCACTTTCACCTACCTGGGCGGCATTGTCAGCAAGACAGGAGGAGCAATGATGATGGAAAGGCCAGGATCAGCAAGGCGGCGCAATGCTTTTGTCACCCTAGACCTCTGTGAGAACGAAGACCTTCTGTGTGCACACCAAGGCAAAGGATGCACAACACCAACCGTCAATCCGTGTTATTGTACGGATCGGAGACTTTTGAGACGTACAAAGAGCCTGGGTAGCAAGTTGCACGTCTTCATTAACACCTGTTCTCGCCAGTATCCTGCGCACAGATGGCCGGAGCGAATCTTCAACGAGGAACTCATGCGCCGGACCGAAGCAAGGGCCCATTCACCAAGAGTATCCAGATAGAGGAAGTGGGGAATGGTTGGACACACCCTGCGTAGAGGACAGGCCCACACCACGCCACGCCTTGACTGGAACCCACAGGGGAAAAGCGGAGAGAGGGGACGCCAAGTCATCACCTTGTAGAAGAATCCTACAGGCAGAACTCAAGTCACCAACAAGACCGGGGATGAAGCCAAGAGAACAGCCCAAGACATAGCGAGAATGGAGATCTGCAGTGCGGGCCCTGTGTTCCGATCGGAACGAGAGGACTAAGTAAGCCAAGGTAAATTACCTAGAATTACTCCCATTGTACCCATACACAATAGAAATTATAACCTGATGACAACTGTCATCTTACAAATGACGATAGCATGTTTGGGAGATTCTGTATGAGATAACTACTGACATCATACACATGAACAAATACATATTTGACAAGTGTCACGCAGACAACTGCCCATCTTAAACGAAAAGTTGCATGTAGAGGAGGTACACACTTGTGACTTCTGCCTTATTTTCAGATATGCGTTGCTATTAGATCAGTACATACGGTTAACTACTGCAACATTCTACCTAATGGAATGCATGTTATTGAGAGTTACATACTGAATCAGTACTGGTCCCTTTGAATAGGACTTTGCATAATTGGATGAGTACACAATAGTGACTATCAAATTAGCACACCACAGACCATGTATATTAAGGACTTAATAACAGTGTATTCAATCACGTATATACACATGATAACGCAAATTTAAGTAGTAAATACAGTGACATAGTGGCCATTTGATTATTGACAAAACACATACGAATCTTACTACCATCCTCTCCTCTCTCACTCTTTCTCTCTCTCTCACGCACACGTCTCTACTCTGCTCGCCCTCACCTCTCGTCTCTCTCTCGCTCGTCTCTCGCTCGTCTCTCGTCTCTCATCATCTCGTCTCTCCTCTCTCTCCTCTCTCTCTCTCTCTCCTCTCATCTCGTCTCCATCTCTCATCTCGCAGGAAAGGGGCTTATTCTCTATGGAAAACAATTATCACCAAGAAAAGTGAAGAATAATCATCATCTGACGTGTGCTTGGCGTGCGTGCGTGCGTGCGCGCGATACAGTGTGCGTGTGGTTGTGTGGTGTGTTTGTGTGTGTTGTGAGTTGTGTGTTTCGTCCGTGCGGGTGTAACATTCGTGCGCTCGGCGGCGCGCCGTGGTGTGGAGTTGAGCGTTGCGCGCACACACGCCTGAGTTGAGTGTGTGTGTGGTGTTTGTGTGTGTGGGTGTGTGAGTTGTGTGTGTGTGTGTGTGTGTGTGTGTGTTGTGTGTTGTGTGTATGCGCGCGTGCGCTTGTGTGCGTGTGTCAAAAGAACAAACTGCACCCGGTATTGGAGTGGACTCGTAATCAGCATCTGCCATCCTCCCATCAGACTCCTGGTGTGGACGGGTCGGGGAGACTAACACTGCCCTCCTCATGCACTCAGAGCAAAAATTACCCATATCCAATAGCGGGTAAATGACGAAAGGAAGGGCTCTATATCATTCCTCGCTGACAACTGTACCCCCAGCCCCCCCTTCCTTTCTCTCCCCCTCCACATCCACATGGGGGGGGGGGTTTGGGGGGGCCTTGTCTCAGACGCCAAGCCTGGGCCACAGTGAGAACATAATTCTATGAAAGGATCGATTTGGCACCAATGTACATAAGTTCTCGAGGCTTCCACTTGAATTTGTTTGTATATAAGAAGATGGAAGCAGACTCGAATTACATCGGTCCAGGATTACATGATCTGTCACTGTATGAATAGATGAAAGGATTGTCATCCGGCATACATATCACCGATCGTTACATGTATGTTCAAGGATAGAGTTGACATACAATTTTAAACTGTTCTGGGTCCATATTACAAGCGTTAGTTATATGCAGGTATTGAGAGTGAGAAGGTATTACTGTTTGACTGAGTCTGTCTGTGTGGTTGTGAGTGAGAGGTTGATTACTGTTGATTGAGTCTGTCTGTGTGGTCGTCTACAAGAGAACCTGAAATGCTAGGAGGGAGGGCGGGTGGGGTTAAGGGGTGAGGCCTCGTCATCCATGCTGTTTAGTGGTGGTATTCCCGCGCGTGCATTCCCTGCACTTCCATACCATGCCCAGACACACTCTGGTCCATACTCATTACCCAGACAACACTTTGGTCCATCCTGTTTCAGCCTCAGAGCAGCAGTCCTCCATAAGCATTCAGAGCCATAGCCCAGGAAGCTACTCATCAATAGAATGACTCCATTGCTGCTGTAGAGTACAAAGGTACCATTGTTACTCCACATGCTCCTTAAACTCCTGGGTGCACACACAGCATGAGTGGCGTCTCCTTCCAGAGTTTCACCACGTCCATCCAAGCGACAGTCCCCATGGATTTTACCAGTTCGAAAACTTGACATGGGCTGCACTTTGACATATGTTTTGTGAGAGGACACTTGAATCTGAGAGCAGGGGCATAGAAATGTCACAGAAATAAGGTAGATTTTATGATCGTCAAGGAGGGAGAGGATGAGGGTGTGGAATGGTGCACTTTGAGCATTGAGACCTGAAGACAGGTCTGCGCTCTGTGAACATATTGCAAATGATACGAGGGGGGGCGCGCGCTAGCAAAAAAGATGGGGTGCAAGGGGTTGTGGAAAGAGATAGTGTGATGGATTGTGGTGTTAGATAATAAGTAAAAATTATTTGTAGATGAGGGGTGGGGATTTAGTTAAATTGGGTGTTTAATGAGGTAAAATTGGGGGGGGTGATTTTTGCGAGAAGCAATTATAGGGGTTATTTCATTTTTTAGGTAGAAATTATGCGGATAACAATTTAAGTTTGGAGTTTGGGGAGATTATATGGGTTTTGGGTGGTTTTGTTGTGAAATTATGGATGGGTGTTTAGGTTGGTAATGTTTTGGTATTTTGATGATGATAGTACAGTGTAGTATAAATATTTTTTGTATTTTGTAAGTTTGTATAGTATTGTATAGGTGGTTTGGTGTGATATTATAATGATGGAGGAAAGGTGGGTGTGGGGTTGGAGAGGGGTATGGATGGGGAGGGTAGATGTAGGGATAGGTTTGGATTTTGTATATGTTTATTCTCATTTTTAGTTTAGGTAAAGGGGAAAATGTGAGTGAGAGTGAGTTAGTGTGGAAGATATAGAGGGGTGAAATGAGTAAGTATGTTCTAATGAGGGGGGGTAGTTTATATAGAGATGGTACATATTGGATTGGGAGGAAGGTGAGGGGTTGGGTGTTATATATAGAGACTATTGGTTTTGTGGAGGGGTGAGGGATGTGGTGAGGTGGGAGTTTATTGTATATTAATTAGTTGTAGATAGTGGTTGTAGAATGGGAATAGGGTATAGGGTGTTTAGGGGTTTTGGGATGGGAATTTGGGGAAATGAGGAAGTTAGGTGATATGGGATGTAAAGTTGGATAAGTGGAGTGTGGAGGGGTTTGATAGATTGGATAGTAGTGGATTCTTGATGTAAAAGGAGATTAGGAGGGAGTTGATTATGTGGGTGAGAGATGGGGGGGATAGGGGGGGGGTGGGAGGGTTTTAGGGTGGGGGGTGTTTGGTGTTTTAAATTACACACGGGGTAGGGGTTATTATGTGGATATAGGGAGTGGGGAGGGATGTTGATTGAAATAATAGAAGGGATTTATGAGGGTGGGTGCGTGAGGGGGTGTGTGGGGGGGGGTGGGGGGGGGGGAGGGAGGGATGGGAGTGAGGGAGGAAAGGGAGTGAGTGGAGGGGAAGAAATTAGAGATAGATATAGGTATAAGGGCATGGTTGGGTGGTTTGGGGGTGTTGTGTTGTTTGTTTATATTCTTCTTTCTAATGCCTTTTCATTATTTATTTGGTGTGTGCTCTCTCTCGCTCTCATATTTCCTGAGAACCAGATTAGAATCTTATAGATATCTTATATCAGTTAGCTCTCTCACTCATCTCTGCGAGCATTCTCTCTCTTCCAACTCTCTCCTCGTTAATGAGGCAATTCTCTCTTGCAGACCGCTGGCTGATGAATTTCAAACAGTCTGAACTCTAATGCACGAAAAACACTGTGGTCTCGCAGTTTGTTGTGTGTGTGTGGTGGTGTGTGTGTTGTTTGTGAGTGAGTGTGTGTGGTGTGTGTGTGTGTGTGTTTCGTGTTGTTAGTGTGTGTGTTGTGGTGTGTGTGTGTGTGTGTGTGGTGTGTGTGTGTGTGTGTGAGTTGTGCGTGTGTGTGTGTGTGTGTGTGTGTGTGTGTTGTGTGTGTATGTGTGTGTGTTGTGTGAGTTGTGTGTGGTGTGTGTGTTGTGTTTTGTGTGGTGTGTGTGCGTGCGTGCGTGAGTGCTGCGTGTGTGGTGTGTATGTATGGGTGTGCGTGGCGTGCGTGCGTGTGTGCATGCGTGCGTATGTGTGTGTGCGTGGTGCGTGTGTGCGTGCGTGCGTATGTGTGTGTGTGCGTTAGTCGTTGCGTGGCGGTGTGTGTGTGTGTGTG
>JAFLJL010008505.1:0-12937 GCA_018398815.1 Conus ventricosus
TCATCGTCATATATAATATATATAATTATAAACAGCTCACGCACAATACCATTCACCTTCGCACACCGAACCATCTTTTTTTTCACACAATCAATTCCCACACTCCAACTTTTTCCCCTTCCTTCACGAACGTTCACGGTTTGTGCACTGGTGACCCCACTGTCACTGAGGGTCCTGATGCCCCAGCAGACGAAGCGCCAAATGATGAAGAATCGACGATGTCACAAGGTTCAACACGGAGTCACTGATTCAAAGTGCACTGTGACACACATTGAAGAAAATGAAGAGCCCAGCAGCTCAGCAGATCTCAGCAGCAGGAGGGGGAGCTCCAACGCTCGCAGAAGGATGAGCTCTTTCCCCTCCCAGTCGTTCGTAGCGATGACCTAGAGGTCGGCCAGAAAGAAGTCGGAAACAGGGCAGTACCAGGTAAGATACCTCACACCAGAGGTTGCAGCAGCAGAGCGGTCAAACCCATTCGACACGTGGACATAAAATAGTTTCATGACTACTCTGGCCCGCAACTGATCACAGAACTTCGGGTACACCAGAACTACAACCAATTTTCTCTGCGACTTCAACGTCGGCCAAGGCATTTGAGCCATCAAACTAAGTGTAACCACATACACCAACAACACAATCTGGCACTCACAATTCTACCGAACGGACATAAATCAGCCTACAATATTCATTTAAAAAAACCCAGCAAAACCCCCCCCCCCCCCCCAAAAAAAAAAAAACCACAAAAAACCACAACAAAAACAACAGTTGTTAACTTTCGATTACGAACACCCCAGCTTTCTCCATATTCTGGAATATCGGTGTCAACAAAGTCAATTAATAATACTGTCAATGTGACAAAAATTATTAACAACCATCTGTTCACACACCACACTATCAATATCATATTATTCCATATCTTAATCGACCACACCTCAAACGGTATGTACCCAAGTGGGACAGGATGATGCCATAAATCAATCACCGAAATTATCCACAGGGAATTTATAAATAATAAAGAATTACTGTTTTTCTTCAACGGCATAGATGAATGCCAAACGATTCATCAACAACAACAACCCCGGAGAGCGGAAGCCCTCGCCGCTGCTGAATAAGAGACAATATTGAGTCAACCCCGATATGATATTATAATCCAATAATAAAATGAATGACCACTGTCACTGCCCTGAACTAAAACAGCGCAGTATCACCAAACTCGATAGCGATCTGAAAACAAATGACCGGTGAGGCCATATATAGTAACGAAGACCATACATACTAACAAAAGCGGAGCGACAGACGGCGCCCCCCTGCTGGGCTGTACGTGACTAGGCATACGCCTAATTAATTTCAACTTGCAACCAAATCACTGCACTAACTTAAGAATAACACAACAAATTAAAAAATTACCTATTCCAACTTCCAATCATAATCATAAAAGAAAACATAATGCATTAAATATATCAATGGATGACACCTCAAATATTCATCAGTTCAAACCACCAATGTCATATAATTCACCAACTTCACACAAACAACCATATACCATTTTTCTTTCCAACTACAATAACCACCTCACACCCCCTCTTCCCCCTACTCGAGGTCAAAGCACACCACCATCCCCCCTCCCATTATCGCTTCGGCGCAACAGCCATCCTTCATATGAAAAGAGGGGCATACGAAATAATTTTCTTTTCAATCAAAAGAAAAATAAGAATAAACAAAAACCTATCATAATCCTCATCAATTTTCATAATACGAAGTTATGGTTTGACACGATAATTATCGGAATTTAAAACAACACATTTTAAAAAAAAATTCATTTTCAACAAACGACGGAAACACAATGCAATGAAAACAACAACCGCCGCACATACCGACATTCGGCGCGCGCGCGCGCGCATGACGATAACCTCTCGCCCGAAACAGTAGCGCGCGTCAAGCATATGACACCTCCCTCTCACTCCTCCCCCCCTTGTCTACAAGCCGGCGCGATTTACGGCCCCGTAGATCCTCTGTTTTTCATACTAAACTGAATCGCGCTTCTCACATTTCGCCTATGTACAAACGACGCGTTTCGATCCAGAATCATCTACCTCCAACTCCCTTCTTCAATGAACAAACCTGCCCTACACTTCTCACCTGGAGTTACGATGACCAACGAAGACAATACAGGACAAACACCCGCCAGAGCAGCTCCAGACCGCGGGAAACCCCGCTCCCTGAAGGCGTGGACACTGTGGCAGACACGGACACACCGATAACTTCTTCTGGAATCCGAGCTGTCACAAGGACACACCCATGGGTTTCCTGGCAGCCCACTAAACAAATTTGGAAAAACCCGCCTCCCAAATCGGATCAGAAGACTCCGTCTCGACCCAGGACGCATACAACTGAATCAACAGCAAAAAACAGAAACATTTGACAGACACCAGGGAAACTGACAAGACCACCCCCTTTGACTTCGACCAATCATCAATGGGTTTCCCGGGGAACGGAAACGACAATACTCCAGACGGGGGAAAATAGTCACCCGACAGTCGTAACAACTCGAAAAAACACCAAGGGGGCCGGAAAACCAAACCCCGCAATTAGTCACCTAGGGTGACGAGACCAAAATTTCCCAATAGGGGAAAACAACTGTGTCCGGCACAGCCCTCTAGATTAAAAAACCCCCCAACATCATCGCTAACCCCCAACACCCTTGTACACAAACCAAATGGGACAAAAAAACCATATACAAGCCCCGGGATCCCCAATATTTTGGTAAAACCCATAAAACAAAAAAAAAAATTCCCCCAAAGGCAACAGACAAACACCATCACAGGAACGGGGATATCTAAAGATGGGCCTAGCCCCTCCAGATTGAAAATCCCTTTTTGGGCCTCACCTACCAACAATAAATTCGACCAAAACACACACCACACACACCAAAAAAAAACACGCATCGTAACTCCCAAAAATACCCGGGGAAAAAAAGAACTGACCGCGGCAATGCCTTCCCCTTTACAATAGGGCGAAAGTTTTTCCCTTAAATGTCCGGGCGTGACATCATCAAACTTTTTCTTAGCTTGCTTTCTTATTTTTTTTCAAAATCATGAAAATGAAATTTAAAACAAACAAAAAAGTAGGGGAACAAAAATTCCTAATTGAAAGTAAGTCTTAAATCACCCCCCCCTTTTATAAACCCAAAAGTTGTCGGATAAATTGGGATTACTACCTAAAAAACAAGGGGAAAACTTGCAAAACTACCAATTTTTGGGTGATAAAATTAATTATAAAAGAAACAATAGATACTAAAAAATTTTTTTTTTTCCATTTAAAATAAAGGGTTTTTCCCTACTGATATGAAAAATTTTTTTGATACCTGAAGGATTTCCCAACAAAAAATTTAGAAAATGTGACATGCTGATACTAAAGGGCAGTGTTTTGGGTGTGTGTTTTTTTGTGGTTTTGTTTTTTTTGTTTTTTGTTTGTTTCCCTTTTTTTAACTTTTACACCCACTGGGTTTTTCCCTTGATTTTTTTTTTAGAAACTTTTTTCATGCATTTTTCGGGCGAAAAAAGACTGTGGGTTGTCAAAAAAATCCAGTTATCCCCATTGAGGAATATAGAAAACAAGTAATGAAAAACTTTTTTTAAAAACAATTCCTAAATAGCATACTAAGCTTTTTTTGCCTAGGGCCAAAGCCCCCCCCGGATCTTTTTGGGGGCTCCCTTTGGGAAATGCTGTTCCCAAAATGTTGCTGATTGACCAGAAAGTGTCCACTTTGGCAAACCCTTCCCAAGTTTGAACCTGTCATATTATGTACAGAGCCCTACAAACGATCTGCTTTAGCTTTTGTTATTTAAGCGTGAGCATCCCCGGGTTTTAAGCCCAGCCCCGTATGAAAATTTTAGCATAACTTGCCCCTAGCACTTTGAAATTTTTCATGTATTTTTCCCAAACATAAAGCTTTTGTGAAAAATTGCAGGTATGGAGTTTCTTTTAGCACAAGGGGAAATTTTTTTTAAATTTGAAAATTTTTTTTTATTTCCCTTTTTGGTTTGTTGTTTTTGTTTTTTTTGGGAGGGGGAGGGGGGGTGTTGTTTGTGAATTTTTGTGTTTTTAAATTTCCCTATATATCAAAAAAGTCCCGTTTTCACAGGGGGATGGTGGGGGCATAAGTTCCCCGCGGTGGTATCAAGTTCTCTTGTCACAAAAACCTTGTGTTGACCACGTGAAAAGCAGGGAAGGGGTTCCTTTTCTAATGTTTTTCAAGGATTATTTAATACAAAACTCATCGAATTTTTTTCAAAGGACCACAATTGCAAAAAATTTCCCCAACCCCCCCCCCCCCCCCCCCAAAACCCCTAACTTTGGTAAAAACAAATAACCAAACCCCTTTCATTTCCCTTTTCCTTTCTTCTTCCTCTTCAAAGGGTTTAGGGCCCCCCCCAAACAAACGGGGTTTTTTCCGGCACATATTCTTTCTAACCCCGTTAGGGAATTTAGAAAAAAAAAAGAAGAAAAAGAATAAAAACAGATGTGTAAAATTGAATTTAAAAAGAAATAGGTACAAAAGTTATTATTTTTCAACTCCCATCCTTTCAAAAAAAGGGTGAATATATAAATAAAATAAAATAAATATAAATATAAATATAACTAATAAAATTTCCCGGATAAGAACCCCAAACACCGTTCCAATCAACTTACAGAGCAACTTTTTGGTTTTCAAAAGACTGCAAAAATATTGAATTATAAACAAAGCTTTCCCTTATGCTTTTTTGAAGAAAAAAAGGGGAGATAACATTCATATCTTTCAGTGGTAGATGATTCTGGGCCCAACTAACAAAAAGGGGCTTAGTGGGTTAATTGGGGAAAAAAAAAAAAAAAAAAAATAATGCTTCCACAATGAACCTTCAAACAAGCTTATAGTCCCCCCAAGGGGAGACACCCTCCAATATTTGGGGGGAAAAACCCCCAAAATAATAACTCCTGGTCATATACCGATTAAATTTTGAAACTTGGTGGTTTCTCCCAGTGGGCCGGGGGAAAATGGTAATTTGATTCCCTGGCCTTTTCAGTTTTAAGAAGAAAGCAATCCCAGAAAAACTGGGGGCAATACCGTAATTTTATTTTTGATTTTTCAAAAAAAAAAAAAAAAAAGGTGGCCCCCTAAAAGCAAAAAAAATGATGAAAAGCAAAACAAAGCTACATATTCTTGGAAAAGTAAAAAAAATTTTTAAAAATATCCTCTTTAAAACCCCAAGTGCTGAGGGGCCCTTCTTGAAAATCCGCAAGGGGAAAAAAAACAACAAACTAAAAAATTCCAAGGATAAGTACCGAGCACCGTTCCAGCAACTTACAGAGCAGCTTGGTGTTGCAATGACTGCAAGAAATATTGAATTATAAACAAAGCTTGCCCTTATGTCTTAGATTGAAGAAATAGGGGGAGATAAGCATTCATATCTGCAGTGGTAGATGATTCTGCCTAACTTGAGTGGGTGAATGGGAAAAAAAAATAAAAATAATGCTTCTCACAATAAACCTTCAGCAAGCTTATAGTCTCCAAGGGGAGACACCCTCCAATAGGCAGGGAAACTCACTAACATATAACTCCTGGTCATATACCGATATTTCGAAACTTGTGGTTTCTCCTCAGTGACCGCGGAAAGTGGTAATTTGATTCCTCTGCCTTTTCAGTTTTAAGAAGAATGCAATCCCAGAAAAGGCTGGTGTGCAATACCGTAGTATATTTGTTGAGTTTTCAAAAAAACCAACCAAAGGTGTCACCTAAGAAGCAAAAGAAAATGATGAAAGAGCAAAACAAGCTACATATTCTTGTGAAAAGTAGAAAATATAAAAAGATATCCTCTTAAGACACAAGTGCTGAGGGCCAGTTCTTGGAATGAATCCGCAAGGGACTAAAATACAACAAACTAATAAATTCCAAGGATAAGTACCGAGCACCGTTCCACAACTTACAGAGCAGCTTGGTGTTGCAATGACTGCAAGAAATATTGAATTATAAACAAAGCTTGCCCTTATGTCTTAGATTGAAGAAATAGGGGAGATAAGCATTCATATCTGCAGTGTAGATGATTCTGCCTAACTAACAGTATGTGCTTGAGTGGGTGAATGGGGAAAAAAAAAAATAATGCTTCTCACAATGAACCTTCAGCAAGCTTATAGTCTCCACTCAAGCACATACTGTTAGTTAGGCAGAATCATCTACCACTGCAGATATGAATGCTTATCTCCCCCTATTTCTTCAATCTAAGACATAAGGGCAAGCTTTGTTTATAATTCAATATTTCTTGCAGTCATTGCAACACCAAGCTGCTCTGTAAGTTGCTTGAACGGTGCTCGGTACTTATCCTTGGAATTTATTAGTTTGTTGTATTTAGTCCCTTGCGATTCATTCCAAGAACTGGCCCTCAGCACTTGTGTCTTAAGAGATATCTTTTTATATTTCTACTTTTCACAAGAAATATGTAGCTTGTTTTGCTCTTTCATCATTTTCTTTTGCTTCTTAGGTGCACCTTTGGTTGGTTTTTGAAAACTCAACAAATATACTACGGTATTGCACACCAGCCTTTTCTGGATTGCATTCTTCTTAAAACTGAAAAGGCAGAGGAATCAAATTACCACTTTCCGCGTCACTGAGGAGAAACCACCAAGTTTCGAAATATCGGTATATGACCAGAGTTATATGTTAGTGAGTTTCCCTCCCTATTGGAGGTGTCTCCCCCTTGGAGACTATAAGCTTGCTGAAGGTTCATTGTGAGAAGCATTTTTTTTTAAAATTTTTTTCCCCATTCACCCACTCAAGCACATACTGTTAGTTAGGCAGAATCATCTACCACTGCAGATATGAATGCTTATCTCCCCTATTTCTTCAATCTAAGACATAAGGCAAGCTTTGTTTATAATTCTATATATATCTATATAGTAGTCTACTGTATATATGTAATTGAGCGCCAGTCGCTCACTTGGACTGGACTGTGCGACCGTATTAATTCCACTACTACCGACCAAACTGGTTTGCTGGTGTCTGTTGAATGTAAATCCTTCCTAGGAAGCCCTATATGATCACCAAGCAGGGGTCCCTACCTTACTAGTGCTACAAGAATGTAATGTTTGTATAGTAAAACCATAGACATTGATAATAGTAATAAAAGATACTGTAGGAAATCATATTTTCTTTTAGTTATGTACATGTAATAAGTAAATAAAAGATAGTTTGTATAGTTACAATTATGCACTGACTGTGAAGGTAATGTTTTTCTTCTGGCAAACACAATCATTTTTTTCGGGATAGATATGGTTTTTAGAAAATGCCTCATTCGCGAGTCGTTGTTTTACATTCTTTTAATGCACTTCTTGATTTAGCAGTCTTTTGACAAATGTTCAATAACAAATCTGAAACAAATGATCATTATCAATTTGACAGGATCTGATCCATGTGAGGTGCTCTTGGCAAGGAGCAGCCCCTCTCGACCAGCCTCGGCTAATGCCAACCTCTCCTGAGCAGCCTCGGCCAATGCCAACCTCTCCCGACCAGCCTCGGCCAATGCCAACCTCTCCCGACCAGCCTCGCCAATGCCAACCTCTCCCGACCAGCCTCGGCCAATGCCAACCTCTCCCGACCAGCCTCGGCAAATGCCAACCTCTCCCGACCAGCCTTGGCCAATGCCAACCTCTCCCGACCAGCCTCGGCTAATGCCAGCCTCTCCCAGGAAGGTATGTGCACACTTGACTTCATTGGCTCAGTTGTGTTATGATACCTAAAGCCTGGTAATTTTGGAGAGAGAGAGAGAGAGAGAGAGAGAGAGAGAGAGAGAGAGCACTAGCCATGAGATTACTTTTCCCTTGCATCCAGTCAATGTTGCTAAGGAGATTCCTTTGACATTTTGAGACTGTACGACAGGTATGGTCTGAGATTTTATGTTACTCAGCAGACAGACCTGTTTCTTTTTTTCACACACATTTTTAAAAATATCTGTAAATATAATTTTCTTTTTCAAAAAATGGACCAAGAAATTTTGGACTAAGAGACAAAAATGGTTAAATCTTGAAACCCAAACATGACATCAATAAATATTTCTGTATAAAGCTAGATATTTGGACATGGAAATAGTGTGCACAATGTAAAAGCTCTGTAACTTTTTACATGCAACTTTATAAAGGCAAACTTCAAGTGAGTTCAAACAACAATGAAAAATGTAATGGGAGAAACAAAGTTAGAGAATAAGGAACACTTCTGACAGCTCACATACGCTTTTAATTCACATTGTCCACATTTATGGCCATTTTTTTCTACAATAACTCAACCTATTAATGTGGTAAAATGTCTGTGGGATCTGTCACCTTTCTTTTAACAGATGAAATGATCTTGGATTTGGACTTGGATCTGTGTCCACACTAGCTTCAGGTGCAAGGAAGGCAGGTAAGAAAATACCTTCATAGTTGTAGGATATAACATGCAGGCATACAAACCAGAAAATAACCCATTTCTTTGAAAGACTTTGTAATGCAGTTGGGAACTGCTAAATGACTTAAGGGAACCTGATGCTTTAAAACCACATGTGTCCAGTATGTTTTCAGGAGGTTCCACTTCACCATCACATTCTGTGTTGTCTCATTGGTTATTTTCTCTATTTTCTGCCTACCATGGTCTTCACTTTCATGAACAACACTGCAAGTGCCTGTTTCTCTTAGGCCTGCTTGATGGCAGAATATAAATACCGTCTTTGATGTGTCATGAAAAAAAAGCAAAACAAATTAGCCCTGTCACAGAATCCCATACTGAAATTCAACTCCATAGCACCTAAATCATCATCATCATCATCATCATCATCATCATCATCATCATCATCATCATCATCCATTACTGCATTTTGAAATATGTCACATGATCTTTGGTGCTACATATTGGAGCATGGTTTTGTAGCAGCAAAAGGGGAAAAAGACATATAAAGAAGACATAAAAAGAAACCAAAAACAACTCTGACACATATCCACCCTACTGGGAATGATCACCGGAGGTAATACTTGTTTTTGATAGCCTGTGTAGTAGAAGAGAAAAAGACTTTTGTCTGAAGGAAAATCTGCAGTGGCACACTTTTAATGTCTTTCCTCATTCTCAGGTCTGCCTTTCATGCAGTTAACTCTTGAATCTCATCCACTGAGGCAAAGTTAGAATGTAAATGCATTTTGTACAGCGTTCAATGAAAAGAAGAGGCACAAACTACTGTTTTAGAACAATGGATATATGTTTATTTATCAACACAGCATACATAAAATTAAAAATGCACAACACAAAAGAGTAGGTCAAGTACAAGGTATCTAAACTCACACACACGCCAGTACTATGAATCACTAATCATGTTGATAGAGAATCATTGAATTCACTGGTAATACATTCCACACGTCAGTACTATGAATCAGTAATCATGTTGATAGAGAATCATTGAATTCACTGGTAATACATTCCACACGCCAGTACTATGAATCACTAATCGTGTTGATAGAGAATCATTGAATTCACTGGTAATACAATCCACACGCCAGTACTATGAATCACTAATCATGCTGATAGAGAATCATTGAATTCACTGGTGATACATTCCACACGTCAGTACTATGAATCAATAATCATGATGATAGAGAATCATTGAATTCACTGGTAATACATTCCACACGCTTCTCATCCCAGCAATCGCTATGTGAAAGCACCCCTCCCATCAAACTTTCAGAAATTGTCGAAGTGGCTACTCTTCATTCCACCATCCCACATAAATGCTCACAATCTGATCTTAAATATAAACACGACAGCTTTGCTGTATCTGTACTGTTTATGTTTGTACAAAAATCACTAGAAAAGCAAAATATTGGTGGTGCATTAAAAACTTGTGTCTTCTTATTTCAGGCATAGCCATGACACCGACTACCCAGGGTGTGAAGAGGAGATCGGCGGCATCAGAGAAGCTAATGAAATATGATGCTGGCTTACAACAGCTAAGTGACAGCCAGGTGGAAACTGACAAATGTAGAGAGAGGTTTATAAGAGTGCAACTGCTCAGAACAATCTCCGAATTGAGAGAGAAAAATAGAAATACCAAAACTAAAATGAGAGCTTGTTTTAGAGTAACGCTCGATTTCATGATTTGCACAACTGTAAGATCAGAGATGGATTCTCATAATGTGAAAAAGGAGGAAAAAAAGTGGCGGGGGTCCGGGGGCCGCTGAAGGCCCCCGGTGGGGTCCAGGGGCAAGGCCCTTGGTGGGGGTCAGGGGCGAAGCCCCCTGAAGCTGAAGATTTTTTAGAATTTAACCTGCAAAAATCAGCATCTGAGACACCAAAGTATTCAAAAGTATTAATAACCTTGATCCTACAAAAAAAAAGACTTTCTCACCTTCGCCATTGATGTCTGTCAGGAAATCATGAAGACCATTGATACAGGATTGGTGATTTTCCAGTTGCTAATAGTCACACAATTTTCCAGCAGTTGCAAGTCAGTTTCTCATTACTGTCCTTCACATCACATTTCAGCGAGCAGTTTAGTTTCTAATAGTAATAGCCATCCTCAAAATACTTATTAAAAAAGTTTACCTGAACACCAATCAAATAATTTCTTATAGTTGTCCTTCAAAATACCACGGAGGATTCTGATTCCTTTATAGAATAATATAAGTGAGAGAGTTGACTAAGGATCATATTCAAAGTGTGCAAATTGTGTGCCCACAAGCAGTTTTTTTTTTCTTTTCAACTTGATCCATCTCTATTACATAGAAAAAAAACACTTTCCACACTTCTGATACTCCTCAACATTAATGATGTCACTTGCTAAATCTAGTCACCAGAGTATAAGTATGCATGCATATCTGCCGTCTGCTCGTTTGTATGAATGTGTGTAACTGATTTTTTCCCCCCATGATATCTATACCAGAAAAGAAAAGATTTTTGTGACGCGGTGGTATAGGTAAAAAACATTATTCTTATTATTATTACTACTACTACTACTATGACTTTTTCTGTACTATCGTCTGTTTGTTTACTTATGTTTTGTTTGCTGTCTGTAGAATGTCAATAACACCCTTGCAATTTTTTTGTTTTGATCTCTCTCTCACTAAAATAGTTTGTTGTATGCTATTTATTACGTAAAATATTGACTACACAATGTGTATAGGTCCTACTGTGACATTGATGTAACCTGTTTTTTCAAAGAGAACCTTCATTGCAAAATAATCAGCTGATGATTGTGGCATTACATCTATCTGGAGATAACCTGCAATATTATTAATATCATTACTTCAACAAAACAAATAGCATTACTCTTCACAGAGAGACTCAGAGACAAGACAAGACAAGACAAAATTCTTTATTACGAGGATAATAGATAAGCACTGATGTGCTTTTTTACATCCAGTCCTCGCCCTGTGTAGGGTCAACAATATAAAAATAAAAGGCAACAAAGGAAGCATGCAAAAGTGACTAGAACTACAATACAATAGGTGATTAAAATTTAAAAAGGGAAGGAAAAAATAAAATAAAAAATAAAAAAAGAGAGAGAGAGAGAGAGAGAGAGAGAGAGAGAGAGAGAGAGAGACCAGGAGCGAAGGAGTGCGGGGTAAGCCTGCAGAAGAGAGAGAGAGAGAGAGAGAGAGAGAGAGGGGAGAGAGAGAGAGAGAGAGGGGGGGGAGGAGGGAGGGAGAGAGAGAGAGAGAGAGAGAGGGTGGGGGAGGAAGAGGCTAGAGTGGGTGCGATAAGAGAGCATGTTTAGAACAATCTGACAATCAAAAAATTCCAAAGAGATACAAAACAATCAATTTTGAAACACCGGGGGAGGGGGGGGGGGGGGAGAAATAAAGCACAAATGGAGGTGGGAAATGCATAATGATAGCCCAGTCGCCACGGTAGGAAGGATATCATATGGATAAAAAAAAATCAAGTCATTCCACAGAACCGTGAGAGAAGAGAGAGAGAGAGAGAGAGAGAGAGAGAGAGAGAAAGTCACATAAAAACTCAAGCATTTCGACAGAATGACAAGAGGGCAGGAGTAGTAGGAAACACACACGCACACGCGCACACACACACACACACACACACACTCATATAAGACATACTTACTAAACAAAATAACATACATAATATGCATTTCAAGTACAAAAACACTTTCTAAATAGTCAGGTACAGAGAGAGTGAGAGAGAGAGAGAGAACGGGTGAGAGTGGGGTGGTGGGTAGACTCGCCGATGCTCCAAAACGATCCAAGAGTCTCGTTTGTAAGACGATCTTTCACTCTTGCTAGGTGCTTTTCAGCAAGAACGTGGTTGATCAATGCTGACTTGCCCCGTGAGCCATACTTGATCGCGTCATTACACCATGTGCAGACTGCTTGTCCTGGATAGGTGATTTTCCTCATGCAGTCTTTCAGTCTGAGAATCACACTGTGGCTGACGGCGCCTTTGGAACTGGTCAGCATCATTTTTGCGCTCACTTCCTCCTCAACCACTTCCAAGTCCATTTGTTTTTAACTGAAGCATCGACTTGCTTCGCAAGAACTTTCTCGCTTTCTGCTATCTGACGAAACATTCTGGTTTTCGCTACTCTCGTCAAACCGAAAGAAAATGGCGTCAGGAAAAAAAATTCGCAAACAGTTTGCCGCGTTCTCAAACATCAACTTCCGCTTTGATGGTTCGGTCAACCGCAGAATGAAAACAGACAGCAGTCTCGACCGGCCCAAGCAGAAACCGGAAACATCCATTTGCGAACGGATCAATTGAGAACACAATATCGATCGACCTCTCGCCGTACATTAGCTTCATCACAACCCTACCTCCCCCCCCCCCCCCCCCCCCCCCCCCCAATTTCTCAACGGATTTACACTGATCTCAAAAACGACCCCTGGGCCCATCAAAAAGACGAAATCCGCCAATCGGCGGAAAAATCCATCT
>JAFLJL010008506.1:0-12500 GCA_018398815.1 Conus ventricosus
CCTGTTAGAATTTAAACCAGAGATCTTGGCAAACTAGACTTTGGGTTCAGCAAGCTGTTTGCTATCATTGCAGCTTCGTTTGCTACGAAAGATTTTTATTTCAAGCAAGGAATAATTCCGGACAATAAAAAATATGAAAGGGAAAAAAAAAATACATTTATAAAAAATGGCTTCACTCGCAATTAATGATAGGCGGCGTTTGTGGTGAATGCGCTTGCTTTTAGCGGAAGTAATTTCGCTTTTAGTAAACTGCGGGATGACAGCGAGAGAAAAAGCATAACAAAGCTATGGAGGGAACTAGCAGCTGCAAAAAGCGCCTATGAAAAGCAGAGACTTGAGCAGTTAGATTTTATTAATGACACACTGAAAAAACAGGGGCATGCAGCTTACCATTTAAAATGTTGATCAAGCAAATAAAACAATATTATCTTGTAACAGGCAAACCAATCGAGACATTGCCCCCACCAAAATTCAGTGCTTTTATCAACCATCAGAAAAACAAAAGATGCAAGAAATGGGGTTTATTGTCGTAGGTTGACCTTCGTGTATTTTGTTGCACTAATATTGGCTGAAAAAAAAATGAACAAAATTATTATTCGCCCAAAGGATTTTGGAAGGGAATCACGCAATAAAAAGCTAAGCCAAGCGGGGGCCCAGTGAACAAACAGCAAAAGAATGGTTATCTAAACAAGCGATTGGCAAATTTATTTACCTGCGCCTAGGCGAATACAGAGACCACACTTTGTGAACAAATACCGAACGACACCCATCAAATGGACCTTTTTATTTTTTACCCTCTGATAGGATTAGACGAAAAGATTTAAGTACGCACTCACAGTCATTGACATGGCTTCAAGATATAAAGATGCAGGAACCATTAACACAAAAGAGTGTTCTGCTGTTGCTGTTGCTATACAACTGATATACCAACGAGGCCCACTAACTTTCCCTCGCATGATTCAAGTCGATGATGGAAAAGAATTTAAAGGCCAAGTGAATCAATTTTTGTTGAAACATAGAGTTATGTTAAAGAGGGGATTCCAGGAGTTCACAGATCACAGGCTTTAGTTGAAAACTTTAACAAACAGTTAGCCGAAAGACTTTCTCCTACCAGTATACAGGGAGCTGATTGACAACTCTCGCAACACAGAATGGGTTAGAAGACTGCCCTCAGTTTTTGCGCGCAATGAATAATGAAGAAATTTAAGGGCTTTTAAAAACCCGTACAAGCAATCAAAAAAAAACAATAAATGTTCTGAAGACTCCAGTACACCCCGCAAACTATTACCGTTTGGTTTAAAAGTAATGGTCCTTTATTTACGGGGGAAGCAGAAGGGGACACTCGCATCAGGGCAACGATCCGTTTGGAGGTGTTGACCCATATGAAATAAAAAGAAATTTTAAAGATGAATCCGCCCGTGGTATTATTTACGAGAAACTGACACAACAAAACAACCAGTCCTCAAGATCTTTTGTGAAAGAAGAACTGCAGATAATTCCGCCAGACACAGTTCCGCTTAATTAATTTCGGTTCTCCAGTGCCCAATTGCATATGAAAACTCCGGATTAACAAACACCCGTTTTGTGTTGGGTTTTATCTAATGACTTCTTTGTTACAACGTTGTGTTGATCTCATGTAGATTAGATCGTAGTTTTACGTTGTCATGATGAAAAGTCTTATTGCCAAACAATGCTTCTTGTAGTTGTCATGTGATATGTTTGACGCAAAAACGCTGCGGGGATTTTTCCCCTTGCTTTCTTAATGATTTTCTCCCGGTCGAAATTTCTGTACATTTTTGACCTTAACCAACAAACTCCCTTGATCCCCTTTCCAGTAATTCACCCTTTATCTTTCCTAAAACCCTTTTTGTTTTGTAGAAAGCAAAAGGGGAATCTTTAGGATAATCAGATGTATCATACCCTCCTGATGCCCCCTTTGCCCTTCCATTTCCCTGTCTTTTAGATGTTTCAGTGGGATATCTATAAAAAAAACTATCTGTATCTGTGTAAAGTACTTGGACTCAGGATACGAGGGTTTTAAAAGTAGTCATAAAGAAAACTTAACATCAAAAGCTTTGATAATTAAAACAGTAAACCAATAAATACAGGTTTGTCCAATGTGACTTTCTAATTTTTCATCATTATACAAAAAGCTGATCATGAATCTTCTGAAGTCCTGTTAATTAGGTTTGAAGTCAGCTTACATTGCTTCGTTCTCTTGGTGACTAATCTAAATCTTTACGTTTGTGCGGATTCCCATAGTCTTTCCAAAACAGCTGTTGTTCATCAACTTGAAAAGTCTTTTTTGAGCATCTGTGGATTTAGTACTGAGGTCAGTGTTTTCATGATGTATGGTTTCAGAACGTTCTTGATCAAAGCAAGTTTACGAATGATTGCTGTCAACTTCAAATAACCATGGCTTAAAAAATTTGTGGAAGTTGTAATGGCAGACATAATTTTTTTTTGCCCGAAGGTTAGGCCACAAGTTTAGGTGGTTCTCTTGGATCCATCTTTAGACTTTCTGCTGCTAAGGCTAGTCATTATGCAGTGTCATGGAGTTCATGTAGGATATTCTAAGTCACCGTCTAGAATGGAAACCACGCTGTTGATCAGGCGTTTTTAACTGCCAAACCAATTTAAAGCTTTTGCTATTATTCGTTTACCTGTGTTTACATTTTAAAAGTTGCGTAATGGAAGTGATTGCGCCATAGCCCAACCATACAGATTGTCTGCATCTAAATACATGAGATAGTTAGGACCTTTTACTTGGATCATACTCATCTAGTAATTTGTTGTTTGCCTTTTACAGTATTGGTGCGCGGGCCCCCCCCCCCCCCCCCCCCCCCCATACTAATTCCTCCACGCTAATCGTTTTAAATCTCATCTGAATCATTGGTAAATTGACCCAATAAATCAATCTGTACTCCAGTATACTTTAAGAAAGATCCCAACTCATCCGGGCGCAGAGAAATGTATGCGCCAGGCAGGATCCAAAGTGTAAATGTTTCATGCAGGTCTTTTCGGTAATTTTCAAGACGTCCGCCAACAAAATGTATCAGCCTTTAAATATGCATCTTGATAAGTCTCCCATCGTTTTACAATTAACTTCTGCCAAGCATATTGAGCATGCTGGTAAGCAGAATCGCTGATGTCCTTTCCTCTAAAGACTAGAAAGAACGGCTTTAGGAGGGATGTGTGTCTTCATCAACCTTTCCAACTGTAATGTACTCTAGGGGAAACACCTATCTAACAAGGTTGAGTCAAATATATTTTTCCGTTTTGCGGCAGGCCATTTAAAGGACATAGCCAGTGCCTCTAATGAGCCATATGTGTTGCATAGAGTCGTAGAAGAATGTTATTTAGATTACGCACATATACTTTTCTGATGTCTGTGCAATGATGCTACCCTGGAGGCGTTGGTTACTGCTTGCAATATAAGATGAGAGTCGTTACCTCGCAAGTATGAAAGATAGATGGGCAGCTTCCATGTCTTTGGTTTCTCAAACTTAGTTGAAGATTGCATTTGTTATGCGTCGGCTCCTCTGAACTTTCCACTAATTTGATCATGGATCTCTTACGGTGGGTTTACACTCTTGGGCGTAGCTCTAAAACCGCAAATCCAACAGTGTGTGGCTGAGGGCATATGTGTTGGCCTTCAGCGCATTATGCTTTCAGATAGTTTAGATTATTAGAACAGGCGTTTTACGCACTTGCTGCCTGCGTTTTAAGAATGTTTCTGCAGCATTGGTCCTTGTATAATTCTGGCTCTGAATAAACGCCATCCGACCTAACATTAATGAAGGCAATTGAAACAAATTTGAAGATTACTCATTAAGACTGTTTTTCGTAGTTTTTGTGGTGCTGGCCCTTCATAAGGAACAATAAGCGACTCGAAGTCTGCGTAAACTACGTATGGACTTGTTTTGCAGCGTTTCCAGGTTCTTAAAAACGAAACTTTAGATCCTGGCGGAGGCGTAGTTAGTTCTGTCTTTACAGTTACAGAACTTTTACAATGTTTTATATGTTAAGCGCGGCTTGACAGATGGGAATCTTGTTAAACATGTTTCTGCAGATTTTGTATATGTTAGTGTTTTTTGAAGTATGCGCCATATATCTGCTCATTGTGCGTATCAATGTGTATGGGGCCGCCTGCTGGCGAAACCATAGGGGAGTAAGTCCACATGACTTTTGGCTGGTTCGCCTATGTTGGATGTTCTTGGAACTTTAATTGGCACCACTTTGTTCCTCATCCCATGGTATACATTTAACAGTTATTGGGTTGTTTTGTTCTCAACGATCAAGTTGGTTCTACACTAACAGGAAAGGATAGTTCCATTGAAGTTAGATCTTTTGGCGTATATTGCGATAGTAGTCAATCTCTCTGGCGTGTTCGCGGGACAAAATGCAGCTTGCAAGAACACACAACATGAAACATGTTGTTGAATTTTTTAAGTTTAAACTGCTCTCTTTAAAACCTACTCCCGAGGTAGCGGAATGTAAGAAGCTGCCTACAATTGGCGCATCTTAGGCTGTTTTAATCTAATCTCTTGGACTACGCCCTGTGACCAGCCAGAGCCCTCTCATTTTAGTTTCTTCAGCGGCAACATCAAACTGGTGTAAGCAGTTCGTCTGCCCACCGTGGTGTTAAGTTCGTTATGAGAAGAATAGTCTGTTGTTTAGTGAGACCAGACGTCTAGATTTTCTTCTTGTATTGTTACATAGTCGATTAAAAAGCTAACATTACTTGAATGGCGGGGTCTATTGTTAGTTTGCTGGAACTTGGAAATTGCAAGTACAACACTTGCCTGTACGTTTGTGGGTCAATGGACTTCTAAATCAATATCATTCAGTGACTTTGATAAACGCTCTCTTCGAGCATTCCTTCAAACAATTCGTCTTGTCCTTCATATATTTAGCATGCTGTCTTTCATTTTAAGCCAAAATATTTATTTAAAATTAAAAAAAATTACTTAATCAGAACCATATCACGGTCTTTTTGCGCTTGGACTCATAAACTAAAGTATAAACACCTTTGGGTTTGTTACATGTGAGCTGTTTAGAACAGAGTTTATGGTCTCGTTTACTTTTTTTTAAGCATTCCTTTTTTATCTGCTCGGGCGTATGGTGTGAGAAAAAAACTTGTCACCGCCTTTTTTTGAAGGATCAAACTTTTGTCTTTTGTATTCCATCCAAACTCGGCCTGTAAACGATTAAATTCTTCATCCGTGAATGTTTGAGTCAACAAGCGCTTTATTTATTGTCAGTTTTGAACGAGCTAGTTAAGCTGTTATTTAGTTGACATAGCTGTGTGCTTTGGGAAGTTTAGTTTTTGTTTTTTTTGCTATAGCAGCACTCGGCTAAAGAACACACGGCCGAGAGTAAAGACAAACCTCCTTGAGGTAAAGCTGCGGGTGCGGCCTATGGCCCGTTGCTAAGAGACCAAACACTCGTTCCTGCTGATAGAGCGCTTATAGTCGATGCTCCTGTATTAACATATGTACAGCATTTAAAGCGCACGAAATACCTTCGTTTGGTTTTGCTGTATTTTGATGTCTTGCTCTAGTTTGTGTTGCAATTGTGTAATGTTTGTGTAATCTGAAGGTTTTTACTTCGGGTCTCGTTTTTATAACAGCAGAATTGGCGGCTATCCCTTCTCTTTGGCGCGCTGTAGGCACGTTTGGATAAACTGAACAGACCTGCTTTTTATAAATAAAATTAATTTGTATTGTATATCTTTTAATTGTTATTTTCATTATTCAGCTGCGCATCATATAATAAAAACCAAATGTGCATTTAAGCGGTTTATCGCTTCTTTTCTTTATAATTTGAATGTTTATTACGTCTCTCACAGTTCTCCGCTTCCATGTAAACTGATTATCCTTTGTTGACATAGGTCAATCATTAACCGTATTTTGTTGTTAAATAATCATCAAGCTAACATTGTGAGCTGTAAAATCTTAGTCACACGGTTGCAGTTTAGACTTTACCTCCACCCCCAAACAATTTTTTATTTGTCAAATGATGATAAGGTCAAGCGCTAGCGTTAGATTAGGTTAGGACTACATCAAATGTACATTGCACTTTCGTATTTTAGGATTAAAAAACTTTTCAATTCTCTTTTGACCGGTTTAATCTTCGCACAGAATAAATCCTTTACGCGATAGCTGCGAACTAACTAAAATTCAAATAGTGTTGCCTGCTTCTGGGATATTTTGAATGTGAATACACTCTTACTAAAATAAAGACATTTATTTAAATATATGTTCAATCTATACCATATGTATACCATACACACTAAACTCTTTACTCCCATATACAAATCAATTATAATCATCAATCACACTTAAATACAAAACCTAACTAACAATCCCCCAATACCAAACATAAATCTACATTTTCATTCAAAACCCCCACCCCCACCTTTCCATTTCCCTTATAACTCCCAAACCTATATAAAAATAAATAATACCCAAAAAACCCAACAAAACCAAAAAACCCCAAAACCCCCCCCACCAAAAAAAAAAAAAACACAAAAAAACACCCCCCCCCCAAAAATCCCCCCCACTAACCCCAAACCCATTTAACATTTATTCCGGCGTTATTCTGTGTTTTAGTCCATCATCATTTTTCAATTCTAGAAACGCAAGATCAGCCTTTCATTTCGGTTAGCTTGAGTCAGAATAGGTTAAAAATATGTCTGGCATTGTGTAATGAAAGTATTCTTGCTCAAGTTTTATAGAAATAATTTTCTTAACAATTGCCCGCCCCAGGATTCTGTTACAACTGTCTGATTTGGGTCTGTTGTTGAATCGAGCGCTATTTTGAAAAGTAAGACGCGCAGAAGCCTGGCACAATCACGTTCATTTGCTCCTAGGTCTGGATAAATTTGCCAGGTAAGAATTTGATCTGCATCAATAGTTGAATGGATTATTTGGAACAGTAATAGTTCCGTTTTTCCTTCAGCCAAAGGGTTCTTTCAGTCTTCTATGCGGTGTCAAGATCGAGCATGTGTCCCCGCGTGACATTTTATAAAGCAAAATAAAAATAATTATTTAAAAACTTGGCAGGATTGAAGATGAAGAAGATTATGATGTTTTTGCTCCTGGAGACGACATGAGTGGAAATGATCCCTGTAACACAGGCATCGCTCAACGCTCTCAATGCAGCGTGAATAAACAGAAAGTCCGGTCGGATGAGCATTTTACAAAGTTTAGGTCAGAACTCCCGAATTTTTAGACCCAAATGATTTGGAATTAAAAGAGGTCATTTGTCTGTTAAAAAACGATCAAGGGCAACTTGTTCGGCTTACATCTAAACCCGACCATCAAAAGTTTTTAGCCGTGGGTTCAATTAGAAATCGACTCCGTGTGAAAGATCAAAACGCCTTGGATTGCTTAGACCAAATTAAGGGCGGGAGGCAGTTTCTAAACTTCAAGAAACACACTACAAGAACTCCCGACAGATAACCTAATGCAAACATGGAATTAAAGAATTAATTCAATCAGCAGTGCGAATTAATAAATACAATAGTAGCAGAATCAGTTTTTCAGAAGAAAACAGGCGTTAATGATTATACAACGATCGCCGGCTACTATGAGAGAATTAATAGCCCTTGATCATGCTTTAAGAACCATCAGAGGCGAAATTAAACAAACAAATTTAGCAAAAATAGGTGAACTAGATGAGCATATAAAAGAGAAAAAGAAAAACTCGTTGAGATGTTGACGCCATAACTTAGACATGATAATTAAAGAAAGAATAGCCCAAAGACTAAAAGATCTTGAACAGAGTGATCAGCAAGGACTAGATGTGCTGTCTACTAACCGAAAAACAATTACGAACTTAGTTGAGCAGAATAAGAGAAACTATCCAAAGAATTTTATATGAAGGACCACGACTCTCGCAAACGAATAACGAACACTGTTTAGAGAGCAAGGAGTCACATTAGTAAGCGTTATAACAGCCTTAGGATTTGCAATAAGTACACTGGTGATGGCTATTACAGGCGGCGGTGGAGGTCAAAGTTTAGTGCCTCCGTCGCCATTCACCTGATAAATCATGGGTAAAAAAACAGCTTGATCATCTTGCGATTTATTAAAAAAATTAGCTGGTAAAGCTATAGACGCTTTACCAGGATATTGGGAGTATTGTCAGCTGGCTTTTGTCTACTGCAAGCAAAGTAGTTGGCTTTATGGCCGAGCACTTATGGTCATTAGTTCTCTAATAGTTGGGTTACTATTTAGTAAGATAAAGACCAAGTAATCCTAGGCCAGTTAATCCAAGAACAAGCGCTGTCTTTTCATATTCATGGTCATCGCGAACAGAGTCCGCGAGCTTTGCTGAGTCTTCAATGACTTTTGGGGTTTGGACTTCGGGATTGGATGACTTAATCTTGGGTGTTCTTTTATTGTTTGTAATATTACTGGCTCAGAATTTATGTCGTTTTTCCCAACCTTCTGTTCATTGCCTGCTATAAGAATTTCATTATTATAGTTTATTATTTACCTATCCTGGAGTCTGAGGTCAGAAGGCAGCATGTATAAACCAGTGCCAACAGCAAAGTCTACTTTCGATCTTGCGTATTGTAAAACATTTGGTACCTTTGAATACTTGAAGGTAAATCAACTGTAGAATTAATGGCGTCCTCTAAATTTGCTAAGTATTGTTTTTGTGCGTCAAAGCCAGTAGAAGGATCAGTTATGCTCGATCTTGCCTGTGCTTGCGACCCTAGCAAACACCAACGTAAGTACGAATAGAGTCGTTTATTCGTTCTATTCCCGCTCTAGTTAGGCCCTTAGAAGTGTCTAAGATAAATGTTGTCCATGCTGTTTTATGCTCTTGCTGTAGGGACCCAGGCTGAACAGTTTTGCCTGAAAAGAAAGTTTTGAAAGGAGGATGCCAGTCATAGTTATACTTTCTGTGCGTGCCCCGAAAATAAGGTCGCCTAGCCATGATTATGATCCAACTTTTGTCTAAAGTCTGTCTTGATGTTAATATTGATTCGTTACAGATCCTTTCAAAAGCCTTCATGTCTATTCTGTTGCTAATGGATTAACGGTTTGTCATTGGTAATGGCGCTTGCAGTTCAGTCAAAATACGTCTGAAGGTGTAATAAAAATGAAATCTGTACACTGACCTCACCAAAGGATCATGGTGATTTAAATGATCGGCAACGCCACTCCACACCAGTTGATGCGCAAAACACAGCAAAGTTTAACTGGTTCTGATAAAACTGCATCGGATGACTAAACCACGCTTTCTTGATGTGGTCGTTTTCAATAGGGGGGTTAAGATAGCTCTTCAATGGAGTACTCACCTTTTATGAAAAGAGGCAGTCTGGGTCACAGCAATGTCAAGAGTATCAGTTGCTATATTTTTAAGATTGTAGTGCGGCCCAACAGAATATTTTGCACCAGTATATTTGAATGCACTCATTTTTATTTGTTTAAAAAATGTTTGTAACAATAACAACTCAAGACCGTCCTTCGTTTTTAGAACATGCTATTGATAACATTGCGGAACCAGAATCGGTCGCGCTCCATGAAATATTTTACAAAGTCGTATGGTTTAATATAAGCAACCAGAAGAATAATAGGTTCTAAAAGTTAACAGAGCAGGGACCAAATGTAGCCAGTTAACAATACCTGATGGTTATTAGGGTTTTGCTCACTAAAAGAAGCAATGAGTAACTTTGACATTACTCTCAAACTTAACAATGCAAATCTAAAACAATGTTAACATTTAAGCTTGAAGACGAAGGAACATCTTACTTTTTGATAGAGAGCTAGCTAAATGTTAGGCTTTACAACTAGCAATTTACCCACTCATAGTTTATTGCTGGCCAGACAAAACTACTTATGAGGGGAAAATCCGCTCGATCTTGCATTACATTCATTACTCTATGTTCATTTGGATGAGCTGAGCACTGATGAAAACTTATATGATGGAAGGCCCTCAACTGTTTTAAGAGCTCTTCCGTCAGGGGAAAGCAGCATATTGCGTTTATGAAATTATACATTTCCCTAATTTACAGTTTAAAAGATTAGTTTGTGGGTAGGGTGGGATCATTTAAATATAAAAATCAAAGACAAAAAGGGAAAGGCGTTGAAATGTGATAAACCTGCACATTGTTTGGAAATAAAATAATCGTAATAAAAATAATGTCGCGTTGGGCAGAAAAACCAGAGTTACATTAGCTCCTGTGAGGTGTATAACTTAGAATTAAAAGACCTTGGCAGACGTTGCGGACTTTGATCAGATGGTGAGATAGGCATTTGTATGGTTTTGAGTACACTAAAGATGGGGATTCCATAAACGCAAAAGAGGTGACGACAACAAAGGTTTCCTAAAACTAGAACAACTACGCATCTAGAAGCAAAAAAGTTGGCCAGTATGAATATAAATGTTCGAAAACCTGACCCTCAAATGGGCATTAGAACCATATTAGAATGGGAAATAAAATTTGAATTCATAAGCATTTACTTTTTTGACCGCCAAAAAAATGTTTCAGAAAAAGCATTCAATCTGGCCCTGTAATGTAGGTCTTATTACGGACGATAATAGTCGAAAAGAAATTGAAATAACGCCGTATGAGAAAAAACAGTATATCCTCCCCAGAAAAGAAGAAACAGTTGTAAAAAAAGCTTCTACAAAATTACAGTTCTTTCAAGCAGAAAATTAGGAGACACGTTCACAAGGGATATTTGAAATTTCTGTCTTTAAAGATGTGGAGAGGTGATTGGGTTGTGGGCGTTAGTGATGACCTTATAAAAGGATTTTAATATTAGCTGGCAAAAACTTAGACGTTAAAACGTCTTAACGTTGTTGTCGTCGTGCTTCACAATGGCCGATGATATAAGATATAACAACAAGCAACAAATCACTGTTGACTTAAATAGAAACAATCTTACAGGACTAATTGGATTAATCTTACCATTTAGGCCTCATAGGGTTTTATTATACTGAAAAGTTTTGACGGAGGAGTATGATAAAATACTAACTGAATTAGAGTAACATCTGTTATAAAACTCTATGTGCAGTTAAACTTTTATGACAAAAAATCCTCATTGCTCATTGATTTGTGGGCAGACTGGTTGTGGAAAACAATATTGATCCTGCGACCTGTTACAAACCGTTTATCGTTATAATTTTTATCATATTGTGGGTTTTCTTGTCAACATTAATGGAACAAAGAATATCATAATAGAGGTTTATATGGACAGATGGTGACAGTATTTAGTTTATACTAGCAATAAACTGAGTGAGTGTTTAGAACAGTTATATAGATTTGAGGTACGCAGACACTATTTATTATGGGATGACTGTCGGCCAGGAAAGAGAATTGTTAAAAAGAGAACAAAAGAGTCCCTGCTTTTCAGCGAAGGCATGCGGGGATAAGGGTGTGGATTTTATTTGCCAGAAATATAACTCGTTTTTAAAAGACATTAGTGAACAGTTAACGACTGTAGTTTTATTTCACATGAAGGACAAAGACTCGTTTGAAAGAAGGTTTGCCGGAAAATGATGTTTTGAAAATGACCAGGAAAAAACAGGATTAAGCAAAAAACTAAAATCTGAACAGTTTTAGTAAATAGTATTAATAAACGGATCACCCTGCACAGTATCGTTTGTTTGTAGATAACGTATTTTTTGGTTATTGACGTTCTTACTTGTCAGAGAACAGTAATAGCTGCTTGCGTGTGTGTGTGTGTGTGTGTGTGTGTGTGTTCTGGCCCGCCTCTCTGTCTGTCTGTCTCTCTGTCTCTTCTTCTCTGTCAGTCTGTCTGTCTGCGGTGATTCTCTCTCTTCTCTTCCGCTAAGGAAAAAGGCGGCTTTTTGGCCACTTTCGCCCAAAACTCGGTGGTGAAGCAGTGGGGTTTGAACAGACATTTCCCTGTTCTTGCTGGAGAAAACGGCACAGTTCATTCTCAAGCGCCTGGTTTGACGTGTAGGAGCAAGGCGTTCGCCAAAGAAGAAGACACACTGCACAATACACGCTGACCGCCAAAGCTGTCACCAGACAGGAATTTTGCAGATATTTTCAAACGTGGACTCTGGAGAAAGTACGTGTGTCGTGTTTCATATTGTCTGTATGTCCATGATGTTAATTTATCAGGCTTGCTTTGTAAACTCCTAAACCTCTCCTTCTCCATTTTTTCTCCCATGTCTGTCTGCCTCAGTCTTGCCATTTCTCTCTCTCTCTCTCTCTCTCTCTCTCCTCTACTCTCTCTCTCTGCGCAATCTTTGTGAGTGTGTTTGTGTGTGTGTGTTGTGATGTGTGTGTGTGTGTGTCGTGTGGTGTGTGTGTTGTGTGTGTGGTGTGTGTGTGCGCGCGCCGCGCGCACGCGACGCGTATGATCCTCGTCCAATATTGGGGGGGGGGGGGGGGGGGGGGGTATTTATAAAATATGTATATATAAATAATAATTTATATATCATTTAACCCCTCCCAATAATTGACGAGTCTCACACCACACACACACACACACACAAAGATTGCG
>JAFLJL010008508.1:0-25000 GCA_018398815.1 Conus ventricosus
GAGGGTGGGGGGGGTGGGCCAAACAGGCAATGTGCGTATGCGTTCCATCGTGAATATTATGTATGAGTGTTGTGTTAAACCGAGGACATCTGTCAGGAATGGTCGCACGCACACACAGGAACACACACACACACACACACCACACACACACACGCACACACACACACACACACACACACACACACACACACACACACACACACACACACACACAACACACACACTCACCACACACACACACGCATGCACGCGCACGCACGCACGCAATGCACGCACGCACGCACACACACACGCACGCCTGACCAGGCTCTAGAAGTACGATACTCCATTTTGTCTTGAAGTGTATCAGTAACAGAGCCTGACCAGGCTCTAGAATACGATACTTCATTTTGTCTTTGAAGTGAACCAATATACAGAGCCTGACCAGCCTAGAAGTATGATACTGCATTTTGTCTTTGAAGTGTACCAATATACAGAGCCTGACCAGGCTCTAGAAGTATGATACTGCATTTTGCCTTTGAAGTGTACCAATATACAGAGCTGACCAGGCTCTAGAAGTATGATACTGCATTTTGTCTTTGAAGTGTACACAATATACAGAGCCTGACCAGGCTCTAAGAAGTATGATACTGCATTTTGTCTTTGAAGTGTACCAATATACAGAGCCTAACTAGGCTCTAGAAGTATGATACTGCATTTTGTCTTTGAAGTGTATCAATATATAGACCTGACCAGGCTCTAGAAGTACGATACTCCATTTGTCTTTGAAGTGAACCAATATACAGAGCCTGACCAGGCTCTAGAAGTAGATACTGCATTTGTCTTTGAAATGTACCAATATACAGAGCCTGACCAGGCTCTAGAAGTATGATATCCATTTCCATAGTGTTTACAACAAACATGCTTCTTTTGAAGCTTCAAACCAAAAGAGTCAAACACTGGCTAACAAATGAAATGCAGATGAATATCTAGCAAAGAGAATATCTGTTGAAAAGGGACCTGGTGAAGAATATAAAAAGCAAAGATATAAAATAAAACCCATCTCCCTTAGAACGGAGTAAAACGAAAAAATTTTTTAAAAATTTTATCCGTGAAAAGAAAGACAGCAAATCTGTAATGGAAAGCTACTCATCAATTAAGAACATGAAAATATCTCCTATGCTTCAAACATAAAAATATGAATATATCTGCCGGTAAGCTAATGATCATTTTTTTCAACAGTAGCTGATCGATCAAATAATTCAAGATGATAAATTGGAAAACAAAAACGACCTAGAAGAATTAGATACAGAAATAACTGCAAGGGAAAGAATATCCTTCAGATTTACATCTCAGCCCTTTAGATGTGCATTGTGTTTTCACGTCACTTAGGTGATTGGAACAGACAGCCATTTGTGATATTGATGCTGGGATCGTCACATTCTTCAGCGTCTCTGCACTGTTATCGCAGGAACTTTAACCTACTTTTAACTTCCATATTGACAATGTTTCCCAGACACCTTAACAAAAGCAAAATCGTACCAATCTACCAAATCAGGAAACACTTCTTATCCATCAAATTACAGACCTTTCTCGATTTTATCGGTTCTTTCTAAGCCATTCGAGCCGCACGCCAATAAGTGCCTCATCTCCCATGCAATACAGTATGATTTAATCCATCCACATCATTCAGAATTCACAAGAAACAACATTCATGCACACAGCGCTTACTAAACTAATAGACGGATGGCTTTTTATACATATATAACAAACATTTTCCTTTCTGTAGATTTTGCTCGGACTTTCTACGTAATAAGTCATGTATCTTTGCCCCAGATAATCAGCCATTTCTAGCTATCTTTCAAAACGCTGACATTGATTTTGTCTTTTCTTTCCAACAGACACAAATCGTATCTGCGAAGGGCATTTAAAACTAATTTTCTTGTCAACAAATTTGGAGACCAACAAGGGTCAGTATTAGGTGGTCTATTATTTTGGATTTACATTAATGATCTGCCATTATACTTGAAAACAAACAACGAAATGTTCGCTGATTATACTACTTTAGATACAAATTATTCTAGCGTCACACGGGTTTACAATTACTGCAAGAAAGCATCTTCTGGTTACATGGGCACAGTTTAATGACTCTCCATCCTCCAAAAAAAATTATAATGAAAACTGCAAGACAGAAACGTCATGACCAAAGACAAAATCCACCAGGACTTCGCATTCTACTGAAAAAGTCGAGGACGTTCATCATTAAGTCACAGGAATAGCAATAGATGACAATCTGACTTTGGGCAAAACACTTAGAATCCCAAAAAATGTTTCAAGAAATATATATCTACAAAAAAGAAAAAAGAAAAAGAAAAAAAAAAACCGATTGAAAAACTGAAATCTGCATGCAAGAAAACTATTATTTTCTCCCTTACATTCAGGCCATTATTGACTCTGCCTCAACACTTTGAGACTCAGTGAGCAATGATTTACTTAAACCATCGATTAGTATTCATAAAAAAAGCTGTCAAAGTGACATAATGTATGTCATCTTCACTGGTAGACTCGGACTACAAAGAAGCATGCATCCTCCCCACTTAAAGCCAAACTTCTGTACAGTAAAAACTCATTTATGCATAAGATACTCCATGGAAATGCTCCATTTTTATCTAACAAGCATGTTCTCTTTAAACGACTACAGGCATTCACATGAAACAAACCTCCCCTGCAATGATCGTCTTATACAGATTCAACCTGGCGTGTTCCGGGAGTTGGCTATGGAATCATATCCCACAAGAACTAGAAGACTGAACCAAACTGTAAGAAACTTAAATCCAGTTTTCGTAAGTATCTGATGAATATATCAGATTTGACTCCATACATTCCAGAATGTATTCGTCATTCCCAATTTAGATTTTTTTTTTATTTTTTTTTTACAAAGATCTGATGAATGTTTCACATTTGAAACCTTTTAACCCCTAAAACAAAATTCATAATCTTTTCTGGGGTCACAAAAAAGCCCCAATTTTCCCACGGTATTGGGCTTTTCAGGGGGGAGCGAGGGATTTTCCCACATTTGCTTCATACCCCTTTTCCCCCCTTTAATCTCCCCTTTTAACACCTGTCGGCCCTTGGGACATCATCAGTGGGTCAAGTCCTCTTCTTTTTTTCCCTCCCTCTGGGGTTTCGGGTCTCAAATCTCTGTCGTCTTCTTTCTCTCTCTCTCCCCTCCCCCCCTCTCGGGGATCACCCCCGGCTGGCGGGGGTTGAAAACGGGACGGGACGGAGCTGCGCCCTTTAAGGAAATTCCTCTAATCTAAAAGCCCCTACATCAATTTCGGAGAGAAACCGGGGTCGTAAACATCCGGGAAGCTGCTTTAATTTTTTCGGTGGGTGTGCGGAAAAATTTGGGGCCGGTCTTCGGGAATTTCAGGGCTCGAAAGCTTTGAAGAAGAAAGCCATGTTCTTTCGGACATTAAAATTTACCCAAACGGGTACCCCCGGTTCGGGGTTGGCTTGCTCCGGGCCCCTATTTTTTAACCCCGGCTTTTTTTTTACATTGCTGGGAAAGACGGGGAAGCTAAAAACCCCGACCTGGACCTGGCGGGAAAGGCGGAAAGTTTTTGGGCAGTCCCGCTTGGGGAGCACCATTTGACGGCCTGCGGGAGCTTTTTCCCCCTTTCACGGAAAAACCCGGTGACCCGACGCTAAAGGACATCAGGGCGACCCTTCACGAAATTTTCAACGAAGTGAAGGAAGTTATCCAAAAAGGGTTAAAGAAAAGTTTGCTGGACGGGGGAAGAGAGGGATTGAACGAAAGGGGAAGTGAAAAATTTTAAAGAAGGGAAAATAAAAACCTGAAAAAAACAAAATAAAAGGGCCCTGGAAAAGGTTGAAAACTTAGAAATGAAAACGGGACACTTTGGAGGGGGGTCCAAAAGAAACAATGTATCTTTTATTTTCCACCACAGGAAAATAAAAACTAAAAAAGGCAATGTGAAGGTGTGATTAGAAAATTCCCGAGGGAAATAAACGGGCCCCTACACAGGACATTGTTTTGGGCCCGGACCCCCACAGACTCAAAAAAAAGAAAGACTCCCCTTATTATTGGCCGGGAAACCTTTTTTAAAGGGACAAGGAAAAAATTCCTATAAAAAGAAGAAACCCTTTTCGGGCAGCAACATATTCATGGGGAAGATTTCTCCGCCGGGTTGGGGAGATTCGCCCGGAAAACTTGCCCCCTCATCAAATCAGCCAAAAAAAAAATAAGAAGGCAAAACAAGGGTTTTTTGGGACCACCGGGGTTTATTGAAAAAAGAAATTTGTTTTTGGAAAAACCCAAAAACAAAACCAATAAAAGCAATGGGAATACGGCCGGCCTAGCTTTACAAAAAACCCAAATACTTTTTAATGTCTTAAAAAAGTTTTTGGGTTACTAAAGTTGAAACATAACCCCAGGGGGAAAAAAAAATTAAATCACCGCTTCCTCTATTGGGCCCGAATGTATTCACTCAAGTGGCTTCCCCCCCGTGAGTTTTGTGACAAAAAGATCACCCCGCAGCGTTCCCACCTCCCGACGCGGACCCGGGGGATAGTATGAACACATTCCCTTTCCACCACCGTTTTTTTGATGTTTTTTTGAGAAGGGTATGAAAAAATTGTACACAGCCGAAAAGGGGTCCCTTGCGGGGGAAAAGCGAAAAAGGGGAAAAACGTGTGTGTGGATGAAATGTTTTTTCTTTTTTACATTGGAAGGGAAATGGATTGTTATCGAAGATTGGGTTTCCCATTTTCTCCTTAAAAACTTTCTTTTAACATAGTTTGTCTTGTTGAAACTTTCGTTGATTGTTTACAACCTCTTTCTTTTAAACCCAGGAAATTTTTTTGTAAAACCTGCTTTAAAATAAAAACACACCAAGGAAGACGATCGGGGGGAAAAAATTTTGCCCTCGTGAAAAAAGAACTTTTGAAATATGTGAAAGCAATTTGAGGGTTGATTAAAAACAATTTTATAATGTTTGTAATTTCTAGAAGTCTATTTTAATTTTGGCCCAAAAGGGATTTTTTGTTTGAAAAGGTCCATATTTTCCCCCGGAAAATTAAACCATACTACCGTACTTTGATTTTGAAAAGGGAAAAAACAGGGAAACTGGGAAGATATTCTCCCCCGATAAGGTCTTTAAAATTTCCTAATATGAAATTTTTTTTAAGGGGAAAATTTAAAAAGCAGAACTTCAAAAGTCGGTCGGGATAAAAGGTGCTAAGAGCAATTTTATAGTGCATTTTTAAAAAATGTTTCCCTTTTGGGTTTTAAAAGGGAGTCGGGAAGACAAAGAAATTAAATAAAAATGGTAAGTTTTTAAAATAAAAAGTCCCACAGCTCTAAGTTTTTATCATTTTAAAGGGGAGAAAATGTATGGCACCCCAAGGCCCGCCCTCACATACTTTCTGATACGGTAATAGTTTAAAAAAAAAATTTTTGGGCCCTCGGGGGATTTTTATGAAAGGTATTGTGTCATTTTTTCTATGTATGTACAAGAACGCATTGGGGTTCCGACACCTGCCTTTAAAATTTCATGGGGGAAATTTTTATCAGGACTATAAACTTCTTTAGGGATCAAGAAAATTGATTGAAAACTGTGGGTTTTTTGGGAAAAATTTAGTTGGGGGGAACAGAATGCGTTTTGGGTTTCATGCACTAAAGAAAAATAAAGGGGTTTACTAAATAAATCTTTATTTAAGCAGCAGTTGACCTCATAATGGGGATTTAAACCCTTTCCCTTTGAAAAACGTTTAAAAACGGGTATGAAAAAACCCCGCAGAGTGTATGAAAACAAGATTCAAAAATTGATGGAAGAACACGAAACCGAGGGGGTTTTGACCTAAAATTTGTCAGACAGCAAAAATGTCTACCAAAAGTTTCAAAAGAATATTTTTGCAGAACTTTGGGATGTCACTGACAGGTCAAATTTAAATGTATTTTTCGAAGAGAAAAAAGAACTATTACAGAAAAAGGAAAAAGAATACAACATTTGTTTAAAAAAAATCTTTAATTCGGTGAATGATCCCCAATGTTTTTTTTGGCAAAAAGAAACTTTGGGGCTTTCCCAAGGTGTCTCCCCACCCATAATGCGTTTTTCTGTTAACGAGGGGCAAGACTTTTTAAAAAACCCGGGTTCCCTTTTAAAAAGCGGGACAGACAAAAAAAAACAGAAAGGGGAAAATTTTTCCCGGAAAGCACAGATAAAAATTATTTTTCTGGTGACCCAATCCCCCAAAGAGGAAAGGGTTATAGTAGCTATAAAGAATTTGGGGAAAAAGGGCAAATCGGGCGGGCCCAAAGGAGGGGTTTTAATTGGGAAATTTTTTTAAAAATGGGGCGAGACTTTTGTTTTTTTCCCTTAAAAATTTTTTTCAATGCTCCTTTTAACAGAGGAATATACCCCGGAAGGCTGGAGGGAAAACAATCAAAGTGCCAATTTTTTAAAAAAAAGGAAATGTTAATGCCCCTGGCAACTAAGAGGAGGGGTCCCCTTTGGGACATTGGAAAGCAATTATATATTCTTTTAATAAACTACGGGCGGCAATATGGGTAAACAGTATAATACCCACTGACGAAAAAACGGGTTTGTTTTAAAAAGGGAAATTCTCTACAGTGGATAAAAAGTTTACTTTATTAGCAATTTTAAAGAACCCCATTTTTCCCATTAAATAAAAAAATTCTACGTTCCCTTTTTATTGATTTTGAAAGGCCTTTGTTTCAAATTTTCAAAAAAACTTCTAGGGCCCCATTCCAAAAGGGGGGGGTTTTAAAAGGGGAACTGTTTTCCGTGATAAAAATATGTATTCAATCTAAAGAAAAAGAAAGAGAAAGGCATTAACTCACAAATTTTTTTTTGTGCACAAAAGGGTTTGAAACAGGGAAAAGCCTGAATTCCGGAAATTATTTTCTTAAATTCATAAATGAATTGGCCAAAAAAAATAATAAAAAGGGACTTTCATGGAGCCACACTGTCACCGGGAAATCTTCAAATTTTTTTTATCTTTTTACTAGCTGAAAATTTCTTTGTTATCAAAACTCCTGTTGGACTCCCCAAAACCCCGTTAAATAACCTCCAAAATGCACTACAAGGCTTCAACTTAAAATAAATATGGAAAAAGCCGCATTGTAGTTTTTTGAAAAGGTGGATACCTGGCAGCAAGGGAGAGATGGGTTTTTAAAAGGCGAGGGAATGGAATTTTTTGAATTGTTACAAAATCTTGGCATCTGTTTTCACTACCCGTCTTTTTTTTTTTTTTTTTTTTCCCCCCCCCCCCGCCTGTCAGGACCTTGCGAGCAGACAAAACATGCGGTACTATGTTATTAGAAAATTGAAAATGCCTTTAAAAACAACTCTTTGGTTGTGTTACTTAAACTTTTTGGGGGGCGCAAGGGCCCAACCAATTGCTCAGGTTGAGCAGAGGTTTTGGGGGATGGATAAAGCTGGTGCCCGAAATAGAAAAAATTCACTTTTTTGGCCCTTTAAAAAAATTCTTTGGGGGTGCAAAAACCTTAAAAAGCCCCAAAAGATTTTTTATATGGGGGGTACAGGTCCCATATCCCCATGTACATCAACTCCTATTTTTTCGATGTATTTGTTACTGGTTTTAAAATTCAAAAGTTTTGGATGAGAAAAAATTTCCATATAAGCATAAAAAAATGTTGCTTAGTTTTGAATTAAAAAGGGAAGAAAAATTGGGCGTCAGACCCTTCGAGATTTTTTTATCAAAATGGGTTCGGGGGTTTGTCTGGGTTTAATTTAAGGGTTTTTAAAAGGGGCAATATCTTTTTTAAAAAAACTAAAGTCAAAGGTTGAATGATAACCGTGGGAAAAAGGGGGGGAACACTTCAAATAGTTTACGGTATGCTTTTAAGAACATTTTAAAACCCTCTAAATTGTGAAATTATCTTTTTTCTGGACATTGATAGACATTTTAAGACCTATTTTGGGAAGAATGAAGGAAAGTTTTTTTTTAAAAGCCGAGATTTTCCGCACAAGGGAAAAATCGGTATAAATAATTTCCCGATGAAGATGCTATTTTATGTCCATTGTGTAAAAAGGGCCCAAAAAAGGGTAACCAAAATTTTTTGCTGTGCTGGGGCCCCGCTTCCAGGATTTTAAAAAATGATTTTAAATTTCCCCCCAAATATCTAAAAAGCCCATTGCCTTTTAAAAATTGTAATTTCTCATGGCCAAAACCGGGAAAGAAATTAATTGAAAAATTCGCAAAAATTTTTTATAAAGCAATTTTTAAAAAACGCACAAAACTACTCCCCTAAAAATATTTTCTTAATTTTCCAGTCAGAATGGATTTAAAGCCAAATGTCATTGGCATTTGAAAATTGGGCCCAACCCATTTTGCTGTTTATGCAAAAGAAATTGTCCGTGTATTTATTGTACCCCCTTCAAAAGGGGCTATGGCCCATACTGAATAAACTTCCGGGTTTTCCCCCTTTCCCCCTTCCGCTTCTTCTCTCTCTCTCTTTGTCTGTCTGCTTTTTCTGTCCCGCCTCCCCCCCCTCTCTCTCCTCCTTTTCTCTCTCTCTCCCTCCCCCTCTCCCCTCTCTCTCTCCTCTCTCTCCCCTTCTTTTTCTTCTTCATCATCTTCTTCTTCTTTTTCTTTTTTCACTCTGTCTGTCTGCTGTCCCGTCTTCTTTCCCGCTTGTCGTCCCGTCTGTCTGCCCCCCCTCTCCCCTCCCTTGCTCTTCTTCCCCCCCCCCCTCTCTCTCTCTCACTCTCTCTCTCTCCCCTTTTTCTCTTTCCCCCTCCTTCTCCCTCCTCTCCCCCCTTGTTTTATTTTTTTGTAAAATTTTAAACTTTTCCCGGGTTTTTTTTATTCCCAAAACAATTTTGGGATGGAATATTGGGACCTTTCATTTATAAATGTTTTGAAAATTTTTTTCTCCCCAAAACATAAATTTTTTTTTCTGGGCCAGGGGCTGGATGTAAAAAAAACCCCATTTTAAAACTGAATCCTTACCCCTTTTAAAAAAAGTTTTGTTTTTTCTTTGTTCGGGTTTGCGGCCCTTCGTTTTTATTTTGGGTTTTCATTTAAAACCTTTGCTTTTTATCGGTTTACTTTTTTCTGTTAATCACATCTGGAGACTTCCATTTTGTACACTGCATTGTATGGAAGGGCCTGTAATCAACCCTCTTTAAATGCATTGGATGGAAGGGGCCTTTAAACAACCACTTACTGCATTGAAAGGGAAGGGGCCCCGTAATCAAACATCTTTTTAAAACAACCCTTGGGTAGACGTGAGGGGAATTTAAAGGGCTTGTACTTTGTGGGTTTTTTTTCTTAACTTGGGTAAAAATTTGTGTGTAAAAACTCCTTGCCACACACACACCACCAAAACACACAACCACACAACACACACACACACACCACAAAACACACACACACACATGCGGGCGCCGGGGAAAACCCACACACAACACACACACAAAACACACACAACCCCACACACACCCAAAGCAAAACACATACACACACATGCGCACACACACACCACACCCCACACACACAAAAAACAAACAACACAACGCACGCACAAAACCACACCACACACACACACAACACACACAACACACGCACACACACACCCCAAAAAACACAACAACCACACGCCCCAAACACACACAAACACACACAAGCGCGCGCGCGCGCGCGGGACACACACGCACGCACGCACACACCCACGCACAACACGCACCACCCACAAAACACATGTCTGTCTATCTATCTATCTATCTATCAAACTATCTATCTATCCATCTATCAACTATCTCTATATTTAAGTGTGTGTGTGTGTGTGTGTGTGTGTGTGTGGGGTGTGTGTTTTGTTGTGTGTGTGTGTTAGGAAAAGAGAGAAGAGAGGGGAAAGAGAGGAGGAGAGAAAAGGAGAGAGAGAGAAAAGGGGAAAAACCGGACGACACCCACCTGTCCAAAATCCATTTGGGATTTTGGAAGAACACGGGGGCTGAACGTTTGGGGGAGAGGGCCAGGGAACCCGGGGGGGACAGGGGGGGAAGGGAAAGAAGGTAGCTTGATATTGTATACCCCCCTCCCCAAACCCCCCCAAACACACCGCCCCCCCCCCCCCCCCCCCCCCCCCTCCCCCTCCCGCCTTGCTGACGCTTAGGGTTTTTAAGATTGAATTCATAAAAAGAAAAAAAAAAAAAGAAAAAAAAAAAAAAAAAGAAAAAAATCACTACTTTTTCCGTGTGAAAGTAGGCCACAGGGGCCAACACAAAAACCCGCATTGTGAACAAACTCCCGTCCGTGTCAAGGGACCGGTAAAATGGTATTGGGGTGGGGCCATACAAAGCCCGATGTGGTTTTTAAAAAAAACCCCCAGGGGGTAAAAAACGGTTTTTTTTGACTGTCACTCGTGTTCACAGGTTAAGATACAAAGCTGATTTGTTGAACAATGGCAGCTTGGGAAAACCTTCTTTGGGCTGTCACTCTGGAACACATGGTTTAAGATACAAAACTTAAGTTTGAACAACGGGAGCTGTAAAAGCTTTCTCCCGACTGCACTTTTTGGAAAAAATGGTTTTAAGAAAACAAAAACTGATGGTTTAACAATGGCCGCTGGGATAAAGCATTTTCTGACTGTCCCCCTCTGGAACAACATGGTTTTTTAAAAAAACTACAAACTGATGGGTTGGAAAAAAGGGACTGTATAAAAAACTTTTTTTCTGACGGGCACCTGGAAACACATGGGTTTAAGATACAAAGCTGAAGTGTTGAACAATGGCAGCCTTTTATAAAGCTTCTCTGACTGTCACTCTGGGAAAACATGGTTTTAAGATACAAAAACTGATGTGTTGAACAATGGGAACTGTAAAAAAGCTTTTTCTGACTGTCCTCGGGGAAAACAGGGTTAAGAAAACAAAAAACGAAATGTTTTAACAATGGGGAAGGGGTGAAAAAAACTTTCCTTGGGGTTCACTCAGGAAAACAAGGTTAAGAAAAAAAAGCTGAAGTTTGAAAAATGGCAGCTTTAAAGCTTTTTCTGACTGTCACTCTGGAACACATGGTTTTAAGATACAAAGCTGGTGTTGAACAAGGGGGGACTGTTTTTAAACTTTCTCTTTTTTGTCACTCTGGAACACATGGGTTGAAGATACAAAAGCTGATGTGTTGAACAATGGCAGCTGTATAAAGCTTTCTCTGACTGTCACTCTGGAACACATGGTTAAAGATACAAAGCTGATGTGTTGAACAATGGCAGCTGTAAAAAAGCTTTCTCTGACTGTCACTCGGGAACCCACATGGTTGAAGATACAAAGCTGATGTGTTGAACAAGGGCAGCTGTATAAAGCTTTAAATGATTGTCACTCTGGAACACATGGTTGAAGATACAAAGCTGATGTGTTAAAAACCAATGGCAGCTGTATAAAGCTTTCTCTGACTGTCACTCTGGAACACATGGTTGAAGATACAAAGCTGATGTGTTGAACAATGGCAGCTGTTATAAAGCTTTCTCTGACTGTCACTCTGGAACACATGGTTGAAGTTTTATCATTCCTGTCTCGCAACGGAGATGACATTTCTAAAACTGCTCTCTCCCCTTGTCTCTCCCCCTCTCTCTCTCTCTCTCTCTCTCTCTCCTTCTCTCCTTCTCTCTCTCTGCTATTTGTATGTGTGTGTGTGTGTGCATATATATAAATATATATATATATATATATATATATATATTATAAACAAAAGCTTGCTCTTATGTCTTAGATTGAAGAAACAGGGGAGATACGCATTCATACCTGCAGTGGCAGATGATTCTGCCTAACTAAAGTAGTGCTTTGAGTGGGTGGATGGGGAAAAATAAAATAAAGCTTATCAAAATGAGCCTTCAGCAAGTTTATATTCTCCAAGGGGGAGAGACATCCTCCAATAGGGAGGAAAAATCACTAACATATAACTCCTGGTCATATACCGATATTTCGAAACTTGGGGGTTTTCTCCTCAGTGACCGCGGAAAGTGGTAATTTGACTCCTCTGCCTTTTCAGTTTTAAAAAGAATGCAATCCCAGAAAAGGCTGGTGTGAAATACTTATATGTTTGTTAAATTTGGTTGGGTTTTTTTTAAAAAATCAAAAACTAAAATTAGACTATTATATATATATATAAAAAATATATATAATATTATATATATATATATATATATATATAAAATTATATATATATATTTTTTATTAAAAATTATGTGTGTTTTGTGTGGGTGGGTGTGTGTGGGAAAAATAAATACTAAAATAATTTGGGACTCTTTACCACAGGACGATTTTAAAATCTCAAGTTTTCCCCACAAAGGGCTTCACGGGAAATAAAACACCTCACACACCACACACCACACCACACACACACACACCCCACACCAAACACACACCGAACGTAAATGCCCGCGTCAAAACCCCAAACGTTTTAGCACAACAAAACACACCACAACACACAAACCACACACCACACCCACCAAACAACACATACACAACACACATACATACCCCAACACACACACACACACACACACACACACAACACACACACACACACAATACATACACCACACACACCACACACGCACGCACCCCAACAAAACACGCACACCCCCCCCCCCCCCACACACACAAAAAAAACCCAAAACCCCAACTCCCCCCAAAAAAAGGGGGAAGAAAGGAGGGAGAGAGTAAGATAGAAAGGGGGGGAAGGTCTATAAAAAAAAAAAAGGTAGGAGGGGCTTGGATAGAAAAGAAAAAAAAGGGGGAAGCATGACACTGGGGGTCTGTTAAAAAAGCAGACCAGGGACAAGGGGGGGGGAGGGTTTCATGGGGGGGGGGAAGTACAGAGAAGGAGGGGGGGGGTGGGGGGAGAGGAAACCCAGGTCTGTTTAAACCAGGGCCCATGGACATGTATTGATGGCCACCCCAAACAACGTACCAAATCAAAGGGCGGGCTGAAGTGTAGGGGCTGGGGCTCACAAACACACACACCACACCACCACACACCACAACACACACACCAACACACACCACACACACCAGCACGCACGCGGGTCAAAAAGGGGCAAAGACATGAGGGGGATGGAAGTGCGGGGGGTGGATGATGTGAGGGCGGGGTTAGGGGGGGGGGCATGTGAGGGGAGGTGAGGGGTTTGGGGGGGGGTGTGAGGCGAGGTGAGGGGTGGGGGATGTGGACGGGGTTAGGGGGGGGTGATTGATGGGGGTTTGGGGTGGGGTGATGTGGGCAGGTGAGGGGGGGGGGTATGTGAGGCGGGGGGGGGGTGGGGTGATGTGAGGCGAGGCGAGGTGAGGGGTGGGGTATGTGAGGCGGGGGGGGGTGGGGTAGTGAGGCGGGGGGAGGGGGGGGGTGTGGGCGGGGTGAGGGGGGGGGGTTTTTGGGGGCGGGGGGAGGGGGGGGGGGGTGAGGGGAGGTGGGGGGTGGGGGGATGTGAGCGGGTGGGGGGTGGGGGGATGTGAGCGGGGAGGGGGGGGTGAAGTGAGGGGGGGTGAGGGGGGGGGGTGATGTAGGGGGGGTGAGGGGGGGGGTATTGGGCGGGTGAGGGGGGGGGTGATGTGAGGGGGGGGAGGGGGGGGGGGTGATTAGGCGGGGGGGGGGGTGGGGGGAAGAAAGAAGGGTGGGTCCACTTGCAGGAAAAGTGGGAAGCCCCAAATTTTAAAAAAATGGAAACAAAGTAGGGGGGAAAGGGGGGTTTTTAGGGGTGGGGGGGAGGAAAAAGAGCATAGAAAAGAGAGAGAGGGGGGATGGGGGACATGGGAAGAAAAGACAAGAGGAGAGAGGAGGAGAGAGGAAGAGAGAGAGAGAGAGAGAGAGAGGGGGAAAGAGAGAGATGGGAAAAAAATTTTTTGAAGGGGGGGAATAGGTCATTAGAAGAAAGGGGAGGGTATGTAAAAGAAGGGGCAAAAGAAGGAAACCGAGAAATTTTGGGGTTGGGGGAGGGGGGATAAACTAAAAAACTACTACAAACTAGGGAAAACCCCCTCACAAACCACCCTTGTAAAAAGAACGGACAATTTGCAGATCACTATATAAAACACTTCATAACAAGTAAACGAATACGATAAACATAAAAAGTGGGATGTGAGCAAAAAAATTTTTTTACTGTTTTTTTCGTTTTCTGTCCCCGCCTCATTTCATGTCTGAAATAAGACAGATAACTGTAGACATTGTGAAGCTAAGAAAACACAGTATGAATTCTGTAAATAAGTACTACCGTTGCATGGCATACCACCATTGTTGTAAATTGTGATTAACATTTTTTTAACAGAAAACAAGTGGGGTAACTTTTGCTCCCATAAGAAAACTAACACAGAGTAACTTTTATTCAAGACTGGCACAGCCTTTTAAAACTTGAATAGTGGGGAAAAAAACAAGCGCAGCCAACAACTCAGCTGTCTTCATAGTAATGACTTGTCAAAGTTTTGGACTTAAGGAGGGTGAAGGGGGGTGGCGGTTGAAGATGGAGAAACTGGAACATGAAATTACGAAAACATATTAAAAGATATGAAAACTCTTCACTAGCTGCATAAGGGAACCATCGTAATCCCTTTTGAAAGCAGATATATTTGTATTGCCTGCTCCGAGGCCTTTCGTCCGTTGGATCGGAACTCATCACGGAGACACGACTGTTTGTGTCTGCACTAGGTTTCCTTTACTACCCTTCGCTGGCTGCTTTGGGGGTGCTGTTGGATTCTTTTTTGCACCCTTGGTGGGGAGAAATGGGGAGTTTGTACTATAAGTAGTAAGGTGAGGTAGTTTTGACGCCCCAAAACCGGAGCAGCCGCCGGAGCAGCCCATGACGACAGCGCCTTAGGATGAATCACATGACCGAGGATGCTCGGTGTTAAAATCGAACGATCCATGTGACGTTCCTATTCATAGACCCTACGGGCGATCGTGGTTTTTAGTCTCCATAATCCGTTACCAAAAAAGAAAAAGAAAGTTTCCCTCGATTAAAACTGATACAGCAAACACATGTCATCTAAGGTTTACGCCACGGGTAAGGACATCACCGTCATGTAGCATCAACCTCATCTCATTTAATGTTTGTACCTCCCAGCTAAAGACATACCATCATAAAACCCTGACCTCTCATATCAAGGTTAAACCCCCCTTGTCTTCTGCGATAGCGTGTATATACTCAGTAATGAATGATCACAGCGCCTAACAAGTAAAAATATCAATGACTGACTCAGAAAAAACATGTCCACAAGAGAAATTCACGACAATCCGTGTTCCCTCTGCGTTTACAATGGACCCAACAAGTGACACGCATCGTTCAAAAGCTCATAGTTGTGACATTTAAACTGTGTCAACTATACTCGCCTTGTCTGAAACAGTTATCCAATGTCATTCAGATTTCCCTCATTTTATCATGCTTAGAGTGGTACCGTTTTCTAAACCCTGTATCTCAAAAACTAACCATCTTATTTTGCATGTGGTTTTCTCCAATAAAACGAGCGTAAAAAGTGTTTTTAGATCATGTAAAACTCCCAAACAACTGTTCGATGATAAGAGACTCATTTCGTGATAAAAGGTCACATTAAATGTCGTATCTCTCGCCCAAGGACATACCTTCATAAAACCATCACAATAAACCGTGAAATGAAGGTAAGAACGTTTCTGATTAAACTTTCACCAGTCAGTGCTTTTTTTAAGTAGCAAACGTTACATGATAAGACCCATGTTAAAACTGTATCATTTCTGCAAAATGTCTGTTGCTGAAATAATAATTGTGATAAATAATTCATTGGTAAGCATTTCTTTTGTTTATTGATAAAGGTCAGGACCAGAGCGTTATCATTACGTTGTGTGGAAAAGGAGCTTTAAAAACAACAACAACAATTATTCAGTGAAAATTTGGAACTTGCGTTGGTTTAAACAGTTTTATTTCCATGACCATACATATTGAACATAAAGCACATTTGCCAGGACAACAAGAGGACTCTTATATACAGCCCTGCCTATGGAATTTGATGTTAGATATAACTCTTTTGTTCGATTTCAAAAATACAAGTAATCTTAACACAGTGAAATGAGTGATTCTTCTTCTTCTTCCTCCTTCTTTATTATCTGTCTGTGTCTCTGTCCGTCTGTGTCTCTGTCTGTCTGCGTTTATGTGTTTTTTTTTGTCTCGATCACGGTCCTCGTTTTAAACCCGCACAAGCCAGTAAATACTGGTAAATTTGTTATATGGTGCAATATGAGACAGCTTAACGGACCACTCCTAGATTGATGGGAGGAAAAAAAAAAGTGTCATCGTTTTTGTGGCAGCGCCCGCTAGCCCAAGGGATGAATAGGAAACAACTGTGTTATCGTTGTATGAGGCGGTATTAAACGTCATGTACAAACCCACCCTCTAACCTCCCTTGATTTAATGTTATTGATCGGTCCCCACGATAATGACAGAAAAAATGTGTCAACGTAGGCTAAGGTTTTTTACACTTTCGGTAAAAGGAAAGTAAAGATCCGGGATTCGTGTACATGGCACTCAGTCGTTGAAGGTTGGATCAAGTCTTACGACCCTCCGTGCGACAGCAGTTTTCCGTTGAGTACACTCTGTGGTTTCCGAGTCAAGCTGTAGCTTCTTTTTTCTGTATGATAGCGTTCCAACGTGATTGTGGTCTTGATGGCTGTTCTAATAGTCGTTTCTTTTTTCTTGTATCAGAGGGGACTGTTTAATCCATTATTTTTTGGGAACCAGTTCTCACCTCCTCGTGGTGTTTCCTGGGTGGTCCTTCATTCTGTCGGACTGACTTTAGTTAGACTTACTTTTGCTTTGACTTTAGTCCGTTTTTATAGCTCGAACGATCAGCGGACAGGGGAGAACATGTCATTTACACTAATATCACGATGCTCTGATGCAACATGCTTTTTCTTTTGACACACAAATACGTTCATATAGCCTTCCTGATTCGATTATACATTTCGATGGTTTTAAAAAAAATATTCAGATTTTTTTTTAAGAAGTTGACAGATAGACGTATAAATTAGCGTGCATGCGCTTTTCATCGCCCTTAAGGTGTTTCATAGTGACGTCACATCGATCTCGCTATGCAATTACCGAGCATCCCCTGTCATATCATTCGCCACTAAGGTGCATTAATAGCAATGTCGAGAGTCAGTCATGATCATCTGGTAATGGTTGTAGCGGGTAAACTTCGGACCTTTCAAGGGAGCTGACTGCTTTTTTTCAGCATGTGTTTGTGTCCCTTGGGAGACGGCTTAAACAAAACAAACAACAAAGACACCTACTAACCCCCCAAATCTCATTCTTTAACTATTAATGAACCAGTCTAAAGAGTCAGTCATAATGAACTGGTAAAGGTGTAGCAGGTACACTTCGGACCTTTCAAGGGAGGGAGCTGACTGCCTTTTTTTTTCATCAGGTGTTGTCGCCCTTGGGAGATAGCCTAAAAAAAATTTATAACCAGTCTGTCATTTTTTTCTTTTTAAATCTGATTGCACCATTAAGATGTAAGCCTCGGCATCGCCCGAACGGTTTTTTTCAAAGGGACCTCACATCGATCGTTCGATGTCATCAGCGGCCATGCTCTGTCATGTGATTTGCCCCCTGAGGGGTTTTAAATAGCAAGTGTGAAAATCATGGATGATCAGCTATTATGGGTTTAGCCAGTACAGTTCAAGTGAGCCCGCTGTTGGTTTTGTTTGTTTTTGTGTTGTCACCCTTGGAAGACGGTGTAAATAAATAAATAAACAAACAAAGACACCTATTAACCCCCAAATCTCATTCTTTAACTGGTAATGAACCGGTTTAAAGAGTCAATCATGCTCAGCTAGTATGGGTTCAGTAGGTACAGTTTGGGCCTTTCAAGGAACTTACTGTCTTTTTCATCATGTGATGTCACCCTTGGGAGACGCCCTAACCCAACACGAGTCGCTTAAAACAAGTCTGTCATTTGTTTGGTTGTTTTACAATTTTTCTTTACAGCTGATTGCACCCCTCGTGATGCAATCGCCCGTAGGGTCTATGAATAGGGACGTCACATGGATGTCACGATGTCATCACCGAGCATCCTCGATCATGTGATTCGTCCTTAAAAAAAAAGTCGCTTAAACCATTATGTCATTTTTTTTTTTTTTTACGCTTTTTCATCTGATTGCACCATCAAGATGCAAACCTTGTCATCGCCCGAAGGGTCTATTCATAGGGACCTCACATCGATCTCCCGATGCCATCTCAACCGCCACCGTCAACCGCCACCGTTTTGGGGGTGAAACCTCCCTAACCTTACTACTACTATACTCCCTGTTTGGCTAGTATACTTACCATGTCAGACAATAGCATTCCCCGGCAGTTAGTCTGCTCTGCCAGGCCGAAGTTTTTGTGTGGCTAATGCAGTAATAAGACAGTCACGTGGTGCCCAACCCACTTCCGCCGTAGGAAGAAGCCAGTGTCAGGCTCCCGTACCTCATTCATCGAGGCCTGCGCGCAAGGTAACCCCAGAACCTCGGCGCTAGTGGGGAAGGCAGGGTGGGCATAAGAGCCTGACATGGTAAGTATACTAGCCAAACAGGGAGTATAGTACAAACTCTCCATTTTGGCGTCATAATTATACTGTACCATGTCAGACAATAGCAGAATTCATCGGAAAAGGCGGAGGGCGAGTGCCCTAGTGGTTCTGGGGTTACCCGATATGGATGCATTAGCCGCCACAAAGGATATCCCATTAGAACCATCAGCCCTGGTCATGCGGAAGTCCCTCAAATAAAATTTTATGAAGGGATTCTCCGAACGCCAGAAGGCTGCCTCCAGGAGGTGGCGCATGGGAACAGAGTGCTGGAATGCTGCCGAAGTGGCCAGCGCTCTGACCTCATGGGCCCGGGGGGACAAGACGGGAAGGTCCTTGGATGCCTGGGAATAGGCGGTTCTGACCGTCTTGGAGAGCCACCTAGAGACAGTGCCAGCTGAGATGTCTTTCGTGTTACTGGGGTTGATGGAAATAAGAAGACGTCTTGAGAAACGCGCCTGGGGCGCGAGCGTTCCAGTAGTGTGTAGAAAGAAACTCGTGGAGAGCATGGCAGCAGAGAGTCCTCAGAAGAGAAGCCCCCTTCAAGCAAGTGTTTCGGCCCTATCTCCTGACACTCTAGGGGGGTTGGGCCACACCCGGTTCATGACTCCGGATGTCCTCTGCTGCCCCTTTATTTTCCCATCTTGGGACGAGCCATGGCTGGGATTCGAACCCATGACCCTCTGGACATGCTCATTTTCTACTTAATGACTCGCGCTTTAACCACTGAGCCACAGGGACACCTGATATTTGTAGGGAAATTAAGCCTTATGAAGTTCACTTTTGTTCCTCCTTGACCAGATCCAGCTTGAACACCTCTCTGCCGCTTCTGCCATTGCTTTCAGGGCTCTGGTTTTTTCCTTCCCTGCAACTGGGAGCTGTTTCATGAGGCTGTATGCAGACGTTCCTACAAATCCCCTAGCTCCGATTTCTGCAGTGAGGACTTTGACCTGATAGCCTTCTCTCCTCAGGCTGTTTGCCAGATCAGCATACTTTTCAGTCTTGTAGATTTGAGCTGCCTCCATTCTGTTCTCATATGGCACCGTGAGCTCGATCATGATCAGCTGCTTGGTTTGACTTAGAGTGGACTACTATGTCTGGTCTCATGCCACTCTTGCTGATGATCTCTGGGTGACTCTTCCATTCTGGGAGGTCTGCAGTGCACTCCCAGTCATCTGCCCCATCCAGCAGACTCTGCCTGCATGTTTCGAGTGGCACTGTTGTTCGTGGCCATGATTTGCTGCCTCCTGCCGTGAAGAATGTTGCGGGTGCTTTTGGAGTCCTGCTTCTCCCTTTTGTGGTGCTGGTACTAGCCCAGACTACTTGTACAATCTCATTGAGCACTTGGTTGTGCCTCCATGTGTACCTTCCTTGAGCCAGGGCTACTTTACATGAGCTTAGGACATGCTCCACTGTTTGTTTTTCATGGCAGAGGGGGCATGCAGGATCGTCTGTTTTCCCCCACTTCACCAGGTTTGCATTTGAGGGCAGAAGGTCATATGCAGATCTGAGAATGAAGCTGATCCTGAGAGGGGCCATGTGCCAAATGTCATTCCAAGTTAGACTTCTTTGGAGTGCATTCTCCCACGTTGTCCATTGCCCTTGCTGGCTCTGCTGGACTGCTTTTTGGAGTCTTTTTTGGTCTTCTTTTTTTCTCATCTCCTGAATCATCATGTCTCTTTTGGCTTTTCCTGGTGTGTTAGACATCGAGAGGGGCAAAGGGCTATGTCCGCCAGCGGGCGGATGACGAGGTAAGGAGAGGGACTACCGGGTTCCTGGTTCTTAGCTAGGAACTCGGGAAGGAACTTAAGAGAGACGGAGCCGTCTCTGTGGAAGGCAATGTCTCTGGGGTCCACGCTAAGGGCATGGATCTCGCCTCGCCTTCTGGCGGAAGCGAGGGCGAGGAGGAAGGTAGTCTTCATAGACAGAAGGTCGAAAGGAATGGAGGACAAAGGCTCAAAGGGGGGTTTATTGAGGACGTCAAGTACAGTGAAGAGGTCCCAAAGGGGAACACGTCTGGGGGATTGGGCCTCACGAAGAGAAGCCCTCTGGAGATTTCTCTGAGAAGAAAATCATTCTCAAAGGAAGGTCCGCCCATTTGGCGGATGGTCGTGCAGATGGCCGACCTGTAGCCCCGGATGGAGCTAGCAGAGAGGTTAAGGTGGGACAGGAAATTTCCTATCTGGATATTGGTGGGGCGATTGTGAGGGACAGAATTGTCTTTGCACCATGAGACCCATTTCCTCCATCTGTAATCGTAAAGGGACTCTGTGCTAGCTCTGCGAGAGGACATGGCTAGGTCTCGGAGTACCTGAGAGGCCCCGGCGATCGAGAGGATATTGAGGACGGACCGGGACCTGTCCGTTCGAGAGGAGGATTTAGATGCTCGCAGTCGGGCTGACACAGAAGCCAGGCGTGGAGGCAAAGAATCTGGGGATTGGCGTGAGGGAGGCCCGAACGGGGTTGCCTGAGCATGTCCCACCTGGTGTTCAACTGGAGAGGGGGTTCGTGAGTGAGGGACTTGAGGTCCGGGAACCACGACTGAGTGGGCCACATGGGGCTATGAGAATGAGCCTGGGCCTCTCGTAGTCTCGCCTTCCTGATCACCTTGTGGAGGATCGGGAAGGGAGGGAAGGCGTAAGCTATGAGGCCGGACCAGGGAAGGGATAGGGCGTCGATGGCGTAGGCCTGAGGGTCCGGGCCCGGGGACACATACACTGGCAGACGATGGTTGAACCGTGTGGCAAACAGGTCGATCATTGGTCTGAACCAATGTTCCCACACGGTTGTAAGGGTAAGCCTGCTGAGGGTCCATTCCGTGTGGAGGACAGACATGGATCGGCTGAGAGAGTCTGCCAGGATGTTGTGAGTCCCCGCTATGTGTCTCGCGTGAAGGGTGACCCCCTGCGTGTGACACCAGCGGAGGAGGGCCTCTGTACGGAGGGAGAGGCCAATGGAGTGTGCCCCCCCCCCCCCCTTGTTGATGTAACAAGCTACCGATGTGTTTGTCCGTGAACAGGAGAACAAATCGGTGGGAGACTATGGACTGGAATTGGAGGAGGGCGAGCCTGACCGCCTCCAGTTCCAAGATGTTGATGTGAAGACGAGCAGTCAGAGGATCCCAAAACCCCCGAGGCGTGACTGCTCTCCAAATGGGCCCCCCAGCCCGAGTTGGAGGCGTCTGTGTAAAGTTCCAGAGCCTGTGATGGGAGGGAGATGGGAACTCCGGGGGCCAGGGTGGATGGGCTGAGCCACTCCTCCGTGGCCCAAACGAACCAAGGCCCTAGGGGAATGGTCTGATTCCAGCTGTCGTTGGTCTGGGACCAACGACGGCGGAACTCCCTCTGAAGCTGTCGCTTGGGAACTCTGCCTAGGGGAATGAGAGGAGACAGGGACTCCATCATCCCCAGGAGGGAGGAAAGTGTCCTTGCCGAAGTGACGGGAGAGAGTTGAAGGTGGGAAATGAGGTCCACTAGGCGAGCGGACCTCTCCGGGGTCGGGGGACTACCATGGAGGTGGTATCGAAGCTCATGCCCAGAAAGGTGAATTGCTGACTGGGCGAGAGCTCGCATTTGGAGAGTTGGTGACGAACCCCAGAGAGGCACAAAGATGGAGTAGTTTGGAGGTGTGGGATTGGGCTAGGGCCTGAGTGGGAGCCAAGACGAGCCAGTCGTCGAGGTAGACCAAGAGGCGAATGTCCTCCTGTCTGGCAAGGGCGGCCATCTCCTTGACTACCTTCGTGAAGAGGAAGGGAGCCAGGGAGAGTCCGAAGGGGAGGGCCTTGAATTGAAACACCCGGCCCCGCCAGACGAAACGAAGGTATCGTCTGTGGGACGGTGGATGAGGATCTGAAAGTAGGCATCTTTCAGGTCTATAGAGGTGGCCCAGTCCAGATGGTGGATGGAGTCTCTGATCTGGCCGGGGTCTCCATCTTGAATCTGGTTGGCCTGAGGAATCTGTTTAGAGGGGAAAGATCGAGGATGGGCCTCCAGCCACCCGAGGACTTTGGAACTACAAAGAGACGAGAGTAAAACCCGGGGTTGGGGTGAGGTATCTCGGTGATGGCGCCCTTCCAGAGAAGCTCCTCGATTTCCAGGCGAAGGGCCTCCGCCTGGGCGGGAGGTGGATCGCCGGTGGAAGGAGGAGGGGAGGACAGAAGGGGGGGGGGGGGGGCGTTCGTGTGCCCAGGGTAGAGGGAAACCCCCTCCTGGAGAACTGATACCACCCAGGGGTTGAGACCCATGCGCCGCCACTGGTGGGCATGCCGGGACAGACTGCCTGCCAGGGGGCAGAGGGGCCGAGGTGTGTCGGGAAGACTGACATTTCCCGCCCTCGGAAGGTGAGTCCGCTAGTCACCTCCGGGGCCGGGCCTGTTGTCCGAACCGAAAATTCTGTTGGGTTTTTTCGGTTTGGGCGTAGGCTGTTTGGCGGCCTTGAGGGACGCTGCTTGGGGTAGGGCTGGGGTCTGGCTGTGGGTAGGGCCTGACGAACGAATGGTCTCGAAGGGCGATGCTGACGAGGGGTTGTGGTCGCAAAAGAAGCGGCCTGTTTGTGCTCCTCGACGGCATGGGTGATGACAGCAGCGGAATAGTCGCCGAAAAGCGACTGCTCCTGACCCGGAATGCAGCGTAAGGCCGCCTTGAGCACTGGGGAGAGATGGGCCTGTGATAGCAAGGCATCTCTCACTGCCAGAAGGCAGTTAAAGTGACTCTTGGCTGCGCTGTCCGCCGCAGCCCCAAGGTGGTGCGCTATCTTGTTGACAAGAAAACGCATAAGGGGGTCATCAAACAGGCTGCGGCCTGCCTCAGTGTCGTCCGGGTCTGAAGACGCGGAGACAATGGCCAGAGTTCCTCAGCTCGCTGAAGGAACGTGTCAATGAGGGCATGCCCCGCGGTGGTGTGTAGAATGCCAGCCCTGGCGATTCTGTCCCACTCTATCAGGGTTTTGATAGAAAGAGAGGTGGATGTGGGAGGGGGGCGGTTGGGAGTGAGCCTGAGGTCAGCCGGGGAAATGGCAATCTCCCTGGTGGCCGGGTTGGCGGAGAATAGAGAAAAGACATGGGTGGCCTGACGCGAGTCCTTGAGGAATACTCCTACTGGGCCGCGTTGGGGGCAGACAAGAAGTCAGTCCCCGGTGGAGGGATGGCATGTGCACCCTGGCGAGAGAGGCCGACCTGTCCCACAAAGGAGTGATGGTCTCGGGGGCGGCTATCCTTGGCCGTGATCGCTGGGTAGGGGGGACCCAGTGAAACGGGAAAGGAGAAGATGTTGTTAGAGGGAGGGGATTCCCTAACAACAAGATCAGGCGCCAGCTCTCCAAAATGGAAAGATCCCCAGACTGGGGGGGGAATCCTCGAACCCTCCTCAAGTTGTGGGTCAGTATGTGTGAAGGGGAAGATCAGGTCCACCTTCAGAAGGCCAGGTCAGGGGTGCGTGGGAGTCGTGACCCCGTTGGGAAGAGGGGAAAAACGAGGACGGCTCCCCAGTGGTTCCATAATCGGCGTTTAAAACTAGGGGAACGCCGATCGGACAGTGCCCGAGAGGAAGGGGGGCCCAGGTCGATCCAGCTCTGGGAGGCGGATGCACATGAGGCCGAAGATGGAGTCAGGGGAAGAGTCAGAGCTAAGCCACTGATTCCTCTCGGGGGAATAGAACCACCGGTCCCGGGGAGAAAGACGGGCTGAGGCGGCCCAGAGGCAGAGTCTCCTCGGGGACCGGGTAACCTTGAGCACCACGGGAGAGCACTGCCTCCTGCATCTCCCGGGTGGGGTCCGCGTCGGCCCCTGCGCAGCAGAGGGGTCGGTGGGTGTTACGGTCGCCGAGCCTCCTGGCCGTGTGGTAGTGGACGGGGATGGCTGAGTCGACGCGTAAGACTCAAGGGACGATAGGTTACCCCTGGTCCCACTGGTCGATCCTCCCCCTGAGGAACGGGACCGCGGACGTTGCCCTATAGGGAGCGGAAGAAGTCCGCTCCCCAACGTCCTGTACCCAAGGGGAGATTGAGACAATCGATCGGGGTGGTTCGACCGTCGGGGGTGAGGGCGCAGATCCGAGCTACTCGATGCCTGCGTACCTGACCCGGGGTTGTGGTCAGTGGGGGGGTACCACCAAAGACTGGCCACAGCCCCTCCACCGGAGTGTTGACGCTCCTCGTGTCCGAGCCGTGGCTGAACCCGGACACGGTTGGGGAGAGCGTGATGAGACTGGGTGACGTTAGTGGGGGAGGTGCTAGCGTCACAAGTCTCAATAGATCGGGTGACGCGCGGTGATTCCGCCATGAGACGTCACCCGTGCCGGTCCGGGTCTCGGCAAGGGTCCCCTGGGGCCGATGATCGCCGGACGCGCATGATAGGATCGGGTCTCCTTACGCGGTCGAAGGCGAACAGGCGAACCAGTCGGGGAACGGGAAGATTTAGAACGGGCAGGTCC
>JAFLJL010008508.1:30000-62500 GCA_018398815.1 Conus ventricosus
CACACACACACACACACACACACACACACACACACACACACACACACACACACACACACACACACGAACACACACACAATTTACAAGAACTGCCACTAAAACAAACGCTAGATTTTCCCTCCTTTCTTTCATTTTCCTTTTAAGAAAAAAGATCAGTGCCATCTCCTCTGCAAACATGTTTAGTTAAAGTTAGGGACTAAGTACTACATTTCAGTTAATGCATGCGCACGCGCACACGCAGGCACATGCCACTCCAATATGCTGCGTGGTAATTCCAACTCGTGAAATTCTGTCGCGCTTCACTGTCTCACGAGAAATACTGTCGCCCAGTGATACTTTTTCATTGACTGGCTGCAGTATTTCAGAGATAATACTTTTTCCCCACGACACGATTTTATGAGCGACGACACCATCTGGACATTTCTCATGAAATCCATCGCGCTTCACTATTTGACGGGAAATACTGCTGCACAGCAATATTTTTGTCATGACCAGCTCCAACATTTTACAGAAAATACTGTTGCTGCCACACGATTTTATGGGCGACATGATTATGTACGACACCGGTAGTGACAGATTGTTTTTTCTTTCTTTCCTTTTTTGTGGAAAGAGGAAAAAACCAGCTATGTAGAGTCTGTCGGAAACAACATTGGTATTTGTATTTTTTTTCTTGTCCTTTCTTTTGAATGACACGTGCCGAAATGTCATGTTGTACAGTAATGTGAAGAGCGTCATTGTTGTTAGTCAGATGTGAATGTATGTATTGTCATGTTGTACAGTAATCTGAAGAGCGTGGTTGTTAGTCAGGTGTGAATGTATGTATTGTCATGTTGTATAGTAATGTGAAGAGCGTCATTGTTGTTAGTCAGATGTGAATGTATGTATTGTCATGTTGTATAGTAATGTGAAGAGCGTGATTGTTGGTAGTTAAGTGTGAATGCATGCTAGTCTATATGCGATGTGCGTGTTTGATTGAGAAATATTTGTTGATCGCACCTTTAGAAAAAAATTGAATATATATTTACACGTAAATTATGTGTCGTCTGTTCTGTTGTTTTGTGAGGTAGGTAAATGTTTTATGTCACTAGCGTGACAGCAAGATAGTTCTTTGTTGCGCTCGCCCGTGTGCGTGTGTGTGTATGTGTGTGTGTGTTGTGTATGTGTGTGTGTGTGTGTGTGTGTGTGTGTGTGTGTGTGTGTGTGTGTGTGTGTGTGTGTGTACGTGCGTGCATGGGTGTATGTATGCATGCGAGCACGCGCGTTTGTGTATGTGGTGTGTGAAAGAGAGAGAGAGAGAGAGAGAGAGAGAGAGAGAGAGAGAGAGAGAGAGAGAGAGAGAGAGAGAGAGAGACAGCCAGCCAGCCAGCCAGACAGCCAGACAGACAGAGAGAGAGAGAGAGAGGAGAGAGAGAGAGAGAGAGAGAGAGAGAGAGAGTGTGTGTGTGTGTTTAAATGTTTGTGAGTGTGTATGTGTGCATGGCGCACGCGCGCGCGCGCGCGTGTGTGTGTGAGTGAGTGCGTGTGTGTGTGTGTGTGTGTGTGTGTGTGTGTGTGTGTGTGTGTGTGTGTGTGTGAGTGTGCATGCGTGTGTGTGTTGTGTGTGTGTGTGTGTGTGTGTGTGTGTGTGTGTGTGTGTGTGTGTGTGCTGTTCTTGTTGCTATTGATATGTTCTTTTTTAGTGTCCCAACCCCTGCGCCACCTCAGTGGCAGTGTACCCACGCCACTCATTCCGACACGCCGTCCACAGCCACAGCCCGTCCACAGCCACGCCTGGTCGGTCCCGCGCAACTCCGGCACTGGCAATCCACAGCGAGCAGTCAATGTCAAGTCGTCAAGACGCAACCCACGGAGGAGACACTGCAGTGCTGCCGAGTCACTTCGGTGGTGTTCAGTGGCGCCTGTTCTGATCTTACATACGCAGGACACCACCTACTAAGCCCCCTACTGACGACAATAATTGCTTAGTCGAGGAGCCAGTGTGAGTGAGCTCTCCCTCAGGAGAGCGCCACCACGTCCGTCCAACGACAGCCCCCATGGACTCGCCGATACCGGTGACCCCGACAGAACCAAGGCCACAGACGTTGAGAGGACATCGAAACTGAGGTCACCATGAGAGCAAGGCATGAAGGGCCACAGAATTTGAGACTTTTTTTATGCTGATCGACGAGAATGATGATGATAAAGATGATGCTACGGATTTAATAATAATAATAATAATAATGAATACTTATATAGCGACTATTCTCGGCTACAGACCAAGCTCTAAGCGCTTTACAATCAACACTCGTTTACACAACGGGCTGCCTACCTGGGTAGTGCCGACTGAAGAGCTGCCAGCTGGCGCTTCATTCAGTCGTTTCCCGTGTCATCCAGTCAATATCGTTCAATGTCGTTCACTCATTTTCCTTACTTCCTTCATTCTTTCCATTTCTCACGCAGGGTGCATGCTATGTGTAACGTGTCATCCATACCAGCGGCCAAACTGGCATACTCTTCTGAAAGTTGGTGATGGGATTTTACGTGTGTGCAAGATGTTATGCGTGCGTTCACACACGGAACCTCGGTTTATAGTCTCATTCGAAGGACTGTATGGGAAATGGAGTCAGAAACCAATGTTAACTCGAGGGAAAAATCCCCTGTACCGAAACGCCCCGGTGGAGGTTCGAACCCGCAACCCCAGGATCACCAAGATTACGAGTCTGGCGCTCTACCAACTGAGCTATTCCGGCTCCCAATTTGTATTTCGGTCTGGGACTGCGTGACGGGCTGTACTCTACGCTTCCTTTAACAATATATCCGGCGTCAATCAGGCCCGTGAGATACAGACACCTGCAGTGTTGGCCAGGAAATTTGAGCAACACTCTCAGAAACGCATCCATTAAGTGGATGAAACTCGCGTGTGTGGTCCCAGTCTTCCCAACTGAGTCCGTAGCAAACTCAACTCTGGGTAGGAGCGGTCGGGGCAGAAAATTCCCACAACGCTCTGATGGGAATCGAGCCTGCGACCTTTCAGCCGGGAGTCCGCGACGCTAACCACTTCGCCACGGCGTCTGGTGTTGTCATTGTTCTTGTTCCTGGGTCACCTACTGAATGTTCGTTTTCCTCAGTCAGGGGCACGCATGGTCACGCACATGCGCGTACACACACGCACGCACACGCGCACATGTATACACACATGCACACGCGCACACACACGCACACATACGCGCACGCACGCACACATATAAACATATACGCTTCTATGCGCCCTCATATACACGTGCGTGCATGCGCACATAGATATACACGCACATACATGCACACACACAAACGCGCACGCACACACACACACACACACACACACACACACACACACACACACACACACACACACACACACACACACACACACACACACACACACACATGTACACACACATGCTTGTGCGCCCACGTTGGGGGGGGGGGGGGGGGGGCTCACACACTCTCACACACCACACACACACACACACACACACACACACACACACACACACACACACACACACACACACACACACACACACACACATGTACACACACATGTGCAGATGCGTGCGCATGTTAAGTAAGTACTCAAGATCTGACCAGCGTGTTAGGCTAATGCGTAGGTCAGACATCTGCTAAGTCGTAGCCACGAGACACTCTTTTTAAATTCTCTCATCTTAGTGATTAATTCATTGATCTATCAACTTTAAATTATGTGCAGTGTGCTCTCAAAACATAGCGGATGTGGTGTAGCGTATATTGACTAATCCGCACGCAGTGACACCTTGATGAAAATGAAACTATGCGTGTGTGTGTGTGTGTGTGTGTGTGTGTGTGTGTGTGTGTATGTGTGTGTGTGTGTGTGTGTGTGTGTGTGTGTGTGTGTGTGTGTGTGTGTGTGTGTGTGTATGTTACAGACATCAGAAGATCAGAAATCATCAGTTACAATGGCGACAGGAGGGAGCGAAGAAGACACTTGCCGCATGTGCTTGAACATTTTTCGAAACCCTAAATTTCTACCGTGCTTTCATAGCTTCTGCGAAAGTTGCATTGAAGACCTGGCACAAAGACATGTGGGTGGAACATTCCCCTGTCCTTTTTGCCGTAAGGAGACCTCTCTACCACTAGGTGGAGCGGCCGCTCTACAGAGTAATTTCTACATCAAGACTCAACCTCCTCAGCGGAAGGCAGGAGCACAGGACATGTGCCAGATCCACCAGGATGAGAAACTGAGGTTTTACTGCGTGAAGTGTGATGAAGCCTGTGCCTGAACTGTAAGCTCACCAGACACGAACACCACCAAACAGACGACCTGACGTCAGCCATTTCCCTTAAAAAGAAAAACCTGCAGGCAGATCAGCAACGTCTGCAGAATGCCGTGTCTGACGTGAAGGAAGATGTGACGTCACTGCAAGGAGAGAGACAGTCTCTGGACCAAAAGAGAGCAGCCGTCGAGAAGACCATCCGAGACAGACGTGCCACCATTGTGGCGGCAGCTGACAGACAGATGGAAGAGCAGCTGAACTCCTTGCAGTCCACGTTCACAGACCTGGACAAGGACGTTGTCAGTGTCATTGAAGAACGGGAAGGCCGCAAGAAAGAACTCTCCAGTCTCCTCCAACAAGTCAACAACGCCATCACCTCCGGTACAGCCAGTGACGTCATCACCATCGCTAAGGAGATGAGAAGTGGGCGTGGCAGCCCCAGCTGTAGCCGCTCTGACGTCACGAGAAGAAAGACCCGTCCGTAGACCCGTTCTTCACTGTAACGTCGGCACTGACGTCATGATACAGACGGCACGTGACTACGTGGGTCGTGTGAGCGTGACGGAGATGAAGGAGACGAGGCCAGAAGTGAGGGTGACGGAACGCTTTCAGTGTGCACAGGACCCAATGTGGAGGTCTTCTCCCTTTGTCATAAAGATGCAGATCCACCTCAAGTGATTGTGTCCTATGAGTGGTGGAAGGAATTCTGTTTTACGTCTCGTCACACATATAGGTGATTGCAGACGTCTAAATAACATATTGTTTACAATTTTAGACTATTATTATAAAAGAAAGAGGACGATGTGGTTACATGGAACATAAATAAAGCATAGATGAATTGTAGGACAGTAAACTATGAAAAATTAGATAAAAATAACTAAAATAATCTAACTTACGATTATGATTATAAAATGTTCCTTAATGGACTTCCCAAAAGGTTACTCGTTAATTTAACAAGAGAAACAACTGGCAACGAATCTAAAAAGTCAAACACATTAACATGCCCAGTGTCAGCACTTGGTATACACCATGCGTGCGTGAGTTCGGAGGCCCTCTCTCTTTCTCTCTCTCTCTCTCTCTCTCTCTCTCTCTCTCTCTCTCTCTCTCTCTCTCTCTTCTCTCTCTCTCTCTCTCTCTCTCTCTCTCTCGCACGTGTCCGCGTGCGCGCTTATCTCAGTGTGTGTGTGTGTGTGTGTGTGTGTGTGTGTGTGTGTGTGTGTGTGTGTGTGTGTGTTGGAATGTGGGTTCACCTCAGTAGCATTACTCCCTCGCTGTTCATTCCGACTCCTCATCCACAGCCACAGCCCGGCCCAGCCCACCACAGCTTGGGAACCAGCAATCCACAGGGAGCAGTCAATGTCAAGTCGTCACGACACAACCCTCCAGAAGAGAGTGCACTGCCGCCGAGTCACTTCGGTGGTGTTCAGTGGTGCCTGTTCAGATCCAACATACACACAACACTGCCTATTAAGCCCCCTACTGACGACAGTAATTGCTTGGCGTGAGTGAGCTCTCCCTCCGGAGGGCGCCACCATGTCCATCCAAGGACAGTGCCATGAATTTGTCGAAACCGACGACCGCAACAGAATCCAACCAAGGCCACAGACGTAGAGAGGTAATCAGAACTTAGGTTACCATAAGAGCAGGGCATGAAGTGACACAGAATTTGAGACTATTGTATGCTGATTGATGAAGATAATGCTACGGATTTCCAATCTGGTGTAAGACTGTATGACAAGGCGGTACTGTACGTTTACTTTCATAATGTATCCCAGCGTCAACCAGGCCCGAGACGTACAGACACCTGCAGTGTTGGTCAAGAAATTTGAGCAACACTCTCAGAGACGCATCCATTAAATGATGAAATTCCACTGTGTGGTCCCAGTCTTCCCAGCTGAGCCGTAGCAAAGTCAACTGTGGAGCAGAACAATCCCATGAATAAAGGGCTCTGACAGGAATCGAACCCACGACCTCCCAGCCGGGTTTTCGCCACGCAAAAAAAGGATTAATTGCTCTCATCTTTTTTCCTACACTGCTTAATTTGTACATGAAGTAATAGTGCTGGTTTTGTTGTGAATACTGTATAATGTCTACATGAATTAAGAATGCTGAGTTTGGAATCAATAACGCTGATTTTGGAATTATGCTGATTTTGGAATTAATAATGCTGATTTCGCAGTAAAAATTGCATAATGAAGACATGAAATAACAGCGTACTGGTTTTGTTGTGAATACTACGGAATATGTACCAAAAATACCAGAGATCTATTTTTCTATCGGGTGTATACATGTCTGTAGAGTTCCTGGTCTGATGTATACAATGCAAATCTATACTTGAAGCAGCAGAGATCTATTTTTCTATCGGGTGTATACATGTCTGTAGAGTTCTGGTCTGATGTGTACAATGCTAATCTATACTTGAAGCAGCAGAGATCTATTTTTCTATCGGGTGTATACATGTCTGTAGAGTTCCTGGTCTGATGTGTACAATGCATAATCTATACTTGAAGCAGCAGAGTATTGCTTCAGAGGGGAACGTTCAAAGTGTACAGACGAACCACCAGAACCACCAGAACGATGGCTTCAAGACACATACTGTGGACAGTCATCTTTGAAACCCATCGTGGACAGTTTAGGGGAAAGTGGGAGGAAGGGTCGGAATTGTGGGGAAAGTGGGGGGGGGGGGGGGGGGGGGGGGGGGGGGGGGGGGGGGAAGGGTGCAGGAGGCACCTATTGCCATGAACCAAAACGCACACCATTCACGATCTCCCCCTCCAACAATCCCATCCCTGGGCATTTACTTTGGTGTATATTGTGGTGATTCTAACAACTCTGAATTTGAGCTTGGCGTATGGTTTATGCATGTGTGGTTATTCTGATAACTTTGATGTGGATTGCATATTCTAGTACATACATCTGTAATTATTTGATAACTTTGATGTTGATTGCATACTCTAGTACATACATCTGTAATTATGTCAAACTCTGAGGCTCATTGCATAGTATGATCCATTTATCAGTGATTATTCTGATAACTCTGACGTTGATTGTATAGTATGGTCCATTTATCAGTGATTATTCTGATAACTCTGACGTTGATTGATGACATATTTGACCGTGGTGATTCTAATGGCTGACGCTGATTGTATGATGTGATTCACATTTGACAGTCTGTGATGATTCTGATAGCTCTGACGCTGATTGTATGATGTGATTCACATTTGACAGCCTGTGGTGATTCTGATAGCTCTGGCGCTGATTGTATGATGAGATTCACATTTGACAGTCTGTGGTGATTCTGATAGATCTGACGCTGATTGTATGATGTGATTCACATTTGACAGTCTGTGGTGATTCTGATAGCTCTGGCGCTGATTGTATGATGAGATTCACATTTGACAGTCTGTGGTGATTCTGTAGCTCTGGCGCTGTTTGTACAATGTGATTTACAGCTGTATCCCATAAGTGTTGAATAATCATGGTTCAAATAATTTGACAATACAGGTGATAAAAAAATAGAGAGAAAAGGGTTAGTTACCGCACAGATACAAACAGATAACAACACAAAGCGCAATGCATTCGACCTCTTGGTCTTCTTCGGCAAAAAACAAACAACATTTAGAACAGTGAAAGCAAAGAACGATAAACAACTTATCTTCTCATATTCGGTGCAAAATTCGGTGCAATATATATTATAATTCTTTCTTTGTATGGGCACACACAGTGTGAACATGATCAAGATTAAAAGTGCACACAATATCAAGCAAAGTTATAAAACACATCACATGCATTCCCATCTCAATCCATCAGGTCATGGCATTCAAATCCATAAGGTCATGGCATTCAGAGAAAGTCAATCATACAGACCATTTTCTCAAAACATAATTTTTAAGATGTCTATGGCACATGTTTTGCTAGAACCTTTTAGTTTTGTTTATGTAATGTTCTTAATCTTTCAGTACTTCTGTTCAGTCAGCAGGTATGTCCAGACAATGTTGCCCTTTGACAAAGACACTTAGATTATAAACTTCATCAGTTTCCATCTAATATATAATAAATGCCTGTTCCTTTTGCAACGCTACAGAATTTTTGAAGCGCTACAGTTCTGTCGTTTTTATTGTTTCTGTCTAATTCTATTCTGTTATCAATGCTTCTAATTTCTATCTCCTTTTCTCTGTGTAGTCTTCAACCTGCAGCACGCACCTTATGTCATTCAGAACATTGACCTGGATTCCAGCTTCTCTGATGACGCATGGCGGTTAACAAAAGTGTCATTGTCATGGAGAAAATTCTAAATCAAAGTATATTGCTCTGTATCCACTTCTTGTAAAAGAACTTTTCTCACAGATAAGTTTTTCATTATTAGAAAATAGGCTCGGTAGCTAAATCTGTACTTTGTATGTTTGCCCAATGCTTAGATATGTTTGGGAGAAAAAAAACATGTTAAAAACATGGTTGTATTGTTGCTTTCTACAAAACTGTCAGGTCCTTATTCATTACGTTTATCTATTTCGGGACGTAACAAATACGTTCCATCCAATGGAATAATGATGATTCCAAGTATTTATAACAAGAAATACAACAAACATTCCAATGCTGATTCTGTAGTATGTTACTACCGCTGTGGTTAAATCCCAGGACTTTATTGCTGTGGTTTATACATTTGGGGGAATGTTCATTGTGTTAGCTGATAAATACTAAATAAACTTTCGTTCGTGTGGATATCAATCTGGTTTTAGTTCTTTGTGCGGTTGGTTGATTGGTATAGGGTTTTATTTCTGTTGGGGTTTGGGTTTGGTGGTGGTGATGGTGGTGGTAATGGTGGTGGTAGGGGGTGGTGGTGGTGGTGGTGGTGGCGATGGGGGTAATTTTTTTTTTGACCGTAGCTGGATTTGTTGATGCCTCATCTTCCAAGCCACTTCACTGGCATTGCTCCCAAAGCCCTTCACCCAGCCCCCTGATCACAGCTGCACCCTCACTGGCATTGCTCCCAAAGCCCTTCACCCAGCCTCTTTTTCACAGCTACACCCTCACTGGCATTGCTCCCAAAGCCCTTCACCCCAGCCCCTGTTCACAGCTACCCCCTCATTTGCCATTGCTCCCAAACCCCTTCACCCCAGCCCCTGTTCACAGCTACACCCTCACTGGCATTGCTCCCAAAGCCCTTCACCCAGCCCCCTGTTTACAGCTACACCCTCACGGGCATTGCTCCCAAACCCTTCACCCCAGCCCCTGTTCACAGCTACACCCTCACTGGAAATTGCTCCCAAGCCCTTCACCCCAGCCCCTGTTCACACTGCCCCCTCACTGGCATTGCCCCCAAAGCCCTTCACCCCAGCCCCTGGTTACAGCTGCACCCTCACTGGCATTGCTCCCAAAGCCCTTCACCCCAGCCCCCTGCTCACAGCTGCAACCCTCACTGGCATTGCTCCCAAAAGCCCTTCACCCCAGCCCCCTGTTCACAGCTACACCCTCACTGGCATTTCTCCCAAAGCCCTTCACCCCCAGCCCCCTGTTTACAGCTACACCCCACCTGCCCCATAGCAGTCATGGCACCGGCAACTGGCGGGGAGCAGTCAGTTTAAAGTTGTCATGAGGCAACCTCCCTGAGAAGACCCTGCACCGGTGCTGTGTCATTTGGGGTGGTGTTGAGTGGTGCCTGTTGGGATCCAACCCCACACACACACACACACACACACACACACACACACACACACACACACACACCACACACACACACACACACACACACACACAGGACACACACAGACACACACACACACAAAACACACACACACACACACACCACACCACGCATGCACGCACGCACGCACGCACGCACGCACACACAAACACACACACACAGTACATGATTACTAAAATAAGTTTAACTCACCGCCCCACCCCCATCTCTATTCTGCTCCCCCAACACCCCACTTTCCGCACGCCCCTGTCCCCAGTTACCTTCCTTCCACCCCCCCCACCCCATCCATCCTCCCTTTCCCTTCCCCACCTCTCCCCCACCTTAACCTTCCTCCCTTTCCCTTGTCCCCCCCTCTACCCACCTTCACTCCTCCCTTCCCTGCCCCACCTCCCCCCCCCTTTCCCTTTCCCTTTCCCTTTCCCTTTGTCCCCACCTCTCCCCCACCTTCACCTTCCTCCCTTTCCCCTGTCCCCACCTCTCCCCCACCTTTACCTTCCCCCCTTTCCCCGTGTCCCCACCTCTCCCCCACCTTCACCTTCCTCCTTTCCCGTGTCCCCACCTCTCCCCCACCTTTCCCTTTCCCTCCCTTTCCCTGTCCCCACCTCTCCCCCACCTTCACCTTCCCCCCTTTCCCCTGTCCCCACCTCTCCCCCACCTCTCCCCCACCTTCACCTTCCTCCTTTCCCCTTCCCCACCTCTCCCCCACCTTTACCGCCCTCCATTTCCCCTGTCCCACCTCTCCCCACCTTTACCTCCTCCCTTTCCCCTGTCCCACCTCTCCCCACCTTTACCTTCCTCCCTTTCCCCTGTCCCACCTCTCCCCACCTTTACCTTCCTCTTTTTCACCTGTCCCCCCCTTCTCCCCACCTTTACCTTCCTCCCTTTCCCCACCTCCCCCCCCTTTTACCTTCCTCCCTTTCCCCTGTCCCCACCTCTCCCCCACCTTTACCTTCCTCCCTTTCCCCTGTCCCCACCTCTCCCCCACCTTTACCTTTCCCTCCTTTCCCTGCCCCACCTCCCCCCCACCTCACTTCCTCCCTTTCCCCTGTCCCCACCCTCCCCCACCCCCCCACCTTTACCTCCTTTCCCCTTCCACCTCTCCCCCACCCTCACCTTCCTCCCTTTCCCCACCTCCCCCACACCTTTCCCTTTCCTCCCTTTCCCCACCTCTCCCCACCTTTCCCTTCCCCTTCCCTGTCCCCACCTCTCCCCCACCTTTACCTTCCTCCCTTTCCCCACCTCTCCCCACCTTCACCTCCTCCTTTCCCACCTCTCCCACCTTACCTTCCTCCCTTTCCCACCTCTCCCCACCTTTACCTTCCTCCCTTTTCCTGTCCCCACCTCTCCCCCACCTTCCCCTTTCCCTCCCTTTCCCATGCCCCCACCTCTCCCCCACCTTCCCCTTTCCCTCCCTTTCCCCTTTTCCCCACCTCTCCCCCCCCCCTTACCTTCCCCCCTTTCCCCTGCCCCCAAACCTCTCCCCCACCTTCCCCTTCCTCCCTTTCCCCTGTCCCCACCTCTCCCCCACCTTTACCTTCCTCCCTTTCCCCTGTCCCCACCTCTCCCCCACCTTCACCTTCTCCTTTCTCTCTTCTCCACTATTCATGTCTTTCTGACGTCCTTCCCTTACCTCCCCCCCCCTTCCCTTCCTCCCCTACCTTCCCCTCTTCCCCCCTGCCCCCTGTCTTTCTTCGAACCTCACCCTCTCCTCCACCTCCCCCTCCTCCCTTTCCCCTCCCCATTTGCATTTCTCCCCGTCTGCACTTCCCTCTCCTTACCCCCCATGTCCAAGCCCCTCCTCTCCTTCCCCCCCCCTCCTTCTCCCATCTCTCCTTCCCCCCCCTCTCCTCCCCCTCCTCTCCTTCCCCCCACACACACCCCTTCGCCTTTCCCTAACCCCCCCCTCCACTTTATCTGCCCCTCCTCCCCTTCCCCTTTCCAACACACCTTCGTCTTTCCCCTATTCCCGCCGTCCTTTATCTTCCCCCTCCTCCCCTTCCCTTGCGCCTAATTCTTTCCGTCTTCCACCTCCCCTACCCCCCCCCCCTTGCTTATTCTTCCACACCTCGGCTTCCCCCCTCCCTTCCCCACTCCTCCTTCCCCATTTTTCCCCCACTCCAACCTCCGCCTTTTCTGTTCTCTCTCCATCCCCCTTAGTCTCTCGTCAAGGGTAGCAGTCCACACATCCTGTACATCTTCAGTCTAACGCTTCCCATCAGATCTGTGCCATGGGAAGCGATATGAACGTCAAAGATAGGAATCCACACATCGCTTCACCGCTCGTTGTAAACATGCCATGATGTGACTGCATGTCCAGCTAAAAAGGGACTTGTATGATTGGCCAACGCAATAATCCTCATGCCAGATTTGAAGATCAACTGAAAACTTGAATCCATGTAAGGAGCAAGAACAGACACCGCACGCCCCATCGCAAACACACACACACACACACACACACACACACACACACACCCCCACACACACACACAAAACACACACACACACACCACACACACACACACACACCACGCACCACGCACCCCACGCAAACCCCCACACACACAAAACACACACACACACACACACACAACACACACACACACACACCCCACACGCACACACACCCCCGCGCACCCGCGCACACACAACACACACACACACACACACACAAAACACACAACACACACCACACACACGCACACACACACACACACAAATACACACGCACGCTGCAAAATACGCATGCACGCTCGCACGCACGCACGCACGCACGCTTGCATACACGCACGCACGCACGCGCACGCACGCACCTACACACAATCCACACGCACACACACATACAACGCCGCACGCACACAAAAACGCACGCAAGGGAGTTATTCATTAATGCACAGCCGTAGAAACGGAGCAGTTGCCTCCATTATCCCCTAGTGTCACCAATCTTGTTTGGATTTTCAGATTTTAAATAAATGTTAGCTTGCCGCCCAAAATCCGTGGGCAAACGAACACAACACAAAATACGAGCATTCGAATCTAGGGCTTCCATGGCAAGAACAAAACAATTATACAACGAAAATACGGCACACTATCTAATCGTTAACATATAGCGGGAATGCAAACCAGTAGTGAAACTTTAAGTAACTGGGATGACAGGCACGTTATGTACGATGGATGACACGGCACAGTTTAATGTAACCTCTCCCCCACTTTTCCTCCTCCCTTTCCCCTTGCCCACTCTCCCCCACCTCTCCCCCACCTCACTTCTCCTTCCCCCGCCCCCCTCTCCCCACCTAACTTCCACCCTTTCCCCTGTCCCCACTCTCCCCCACTTTACCTTCCTCCCTTTCCCCTGTGCCCACCTCAACCCAACCTTTTCATTCCTACACTTTCCACTGACCCACCTCTCCCCCACCTTCACCTTCCTCTTTCCCCTGTCCCCACCTCTCCCCACCTTTACCTTCCTCCCCATTTCCCCAGTCCCATCACCACTCCCTACCTTATACCTTCCTCCATTCCCTTGTCCCCACCTTCCCCACCTTTACCTTCTCCCTTTCCCTTGTCCACTCTCCCCCACCCTTTACCTTCCTCCCTTTCCCTTGTCCCCAATCTCTCCCCCACCTTTACCTTCTCCTATCCCCTGTCACCACCTCTACCCCACCTTACTTCCTCCCTTTCCCCTGTCCCACCTCTCCCCCCACCTCTCCCACACTTCCACCTTCCTCCCTTTTCCCCTGTCCCCACCTCTCCCCCTCCTCTCCCCCACCTTTACCTTCCTCCTGTCCCTTGACCACCATCTCCTACCCCACCTTTACTTTCCTCCCTTTCCCTTTCCCACTCTCCCCCACCTTTACCTTCCTACCTTTCCCCTGTCCCACCTCTCCCCCACCTTTACCTTCCTCCTTTCCCCTGTCCCCACCTCTCCCCACCTATACATCCCTCCCTTTCCCCACCTCTCCCCTCCACTTTACCTTCTCCCTTTCCCCTGTCCCACACTCCCCCCCCTTTACCTTCCTCCTTTCCCTGTCCCCACCTCTCCCCCACCTTTACCCTTCCTCCCTTTCCTTGTCCCCACCTCTCCCCAACCTTTACATTCCTCCCTTTCCCCTGTCCCCCACTCTCCCACCTTTACCTTCCTCCCTTTCCTGTCCCCCACCTCTCCCCCACCTTTACCTTCCTCCCTTTCCCCTGTCCCCACCGCTCCCCCACCCTTTTACCCATCCTCCCTTTCCCCTGTCCCACCTCTCCCCCCCTTTATCTTCCTACCTTTCCCCTGCTCCACTCTCCCCACCTTTACCTCCTCCCTTTCCCTGTCCCACTTTCACCCACCTTTATCTTCCTCCATTCCTGTCCCCATCCTTCCCCCACCTTTACCTTCCTCCCTTTCCTGTCCCCACCTCAACCCACCTTCCCATCCTCCCGTTCCCTGTCCCCACCTCTCCCCAACCTCTCCACACCTTTACCTTCCTCCCTTTCCCTTGTTCCCCATCTCTACCCACCTTTACTTTCTCCCTTTCCCCTGTCCCCACCTCTCCCCCACCTTTACCTTCTCCTTTCCCCTGTCACCACCACTCCCCACCTTTACCCTCCTCCCTTATCCCTGTCCCCCCCTCCTCCCCCACCTTTACCTTCCTCCCTTTCTCCTGTCCCAACCTCTCCCCCAACTTTACCTTCCTCCCTTTCCCCTTGTCCCATCCTATCCCACCCTTCATCTTCCTCCCTTTCCCCTGTACCCACCTCTCCCCATTTTAACCTTCCTCCCTTTCCCCTGTCCCCACCTCTCCCACTTTACTTCCTCCCTTTCCCCCTGTCCCCACCTCTCCCCCACCTTTACCTTCCTTTCCCCTGCCCCCACCTTCCCCACTTTACCTTCCTCCTTTCCTGTCCCCACCTCTCCCCACCTTAACTTCCTGCCTTTCCACCTTCTGTCCCACCTCTCCCCCCTTTACCTTCCTTTCCTGCCCCCACCTCTCCCACTTTACCTTTCTCCCCCTTTCTCTCCCCACTCTACCACGTTACCCTCCTCCCTTTCCCTTCTCGCTACCTCGTCTTCTCACGTCCCTAACCTCTCCCTTACCTTCCTCACCCTGCGCTTACCCCGTTTCCCATCCACGTCCTTTCTCTGTTACTCCCCTTTCCTTCCCCCTCCTACCTTCCCCTTTCCCTCCTGCCCCTTGTCTTTCTTCAACCACCTCTCCCTCCACTTCCCCTCTCCTTTTCCAAGTTTCCACCTCTCCCCACCTTTACCTTCCTCCATTCCCTTCCCCACCTTCCCCCCACTTTACCCTTCCACCATTTCCCTTGTCCCCACCTCACCCCCACCTACACCTTCCTCCCTTTCCCTGTCCCCACCTCTCCCCACCTTTACTTCCTACTTTTCCCATGTCCCCATCTCTCCCCACCTTTACCTTCCTCCTTCCCCTGTCCCCCACCTCTCCCCCACCCTTTACCTTCCTCCCTTTCCCTTGTCCCACCTCTTCCCCCACTGTACTTCCTCCCTTTTTCCCTGGTCCCCAACTTATCCAACACCTTTACCATTCCTCTTCCCCTGTCCCGCACCTCTCCCCCCATCCTCTACCCACCTTACCTTCCCTCCCTTTCCCTGTCCCCACCTCTCCCCACTTTACCTTCCTCCCTTTCCCCTGGTCCCACCTCTCCCCACCTCTTCCCACACTTTACCTTACTCCTTTCCCCTGTCCCCACCTCTCCCCACCTCTCCCCAGCCTTTACCTTCCTCCCTTTCCCCTGTCCCACCTCTCCCCACCTTTACCTTCTCCCTTTCCCCTGTCCATGGACACTCTCCCCCACCTCTCCCCACCTTTACCTTCCTCACTTTCCCTGTTCCCCACCTCTCCCCACCTTTAACTTTCCTCCCTTTCCTGTCCCACCTCTCCCCCACTTTACCTTCCTCCCTTTCCCTGTTCCCCCTCTGCCCCCACCTTTACCTTCTCCCTTTCCCCTGTCCCCAACCTCTCCCGACCTTACCTTCTCCTTTTCCTGTCCCACCTCTCCCACCTTTACATTCCTCTCTTTACCCTGTTCCCCACCTCTCCCCACCTTTACCTTTCTCCCTTTCCCCTGTCCCCATCTCTCCACCTACCTCTTTACTTCCTCACTTACCCTCTCCCACATCTCCCCACCTTCACTCTTCCTCCTTTCCCTGTCCCCACCTCTCCCCACCTTCTCCTTCCTCCCTTTCCCTTGTCCCACCTTCTCCCCCACCTTTACCTTCCTCCCTTTCCCCTGTCCCCACCTCTCCCCACTTTACCTTCCTCCCTTTCCCCTGTCCTCACCTCTACCCCACCTGCACCTTCCTCCCTTTCCCTGTCCCACCTCTCCCCCACTCTCCCCCACCTTCACCTTCCCTCCTTTTTTTACCCTGGTCCCTACATCTCCCCCACCTTTACCTTCCTCCCTTTCCCTGTCCCCACCTCTCCCCACCTTTACCTTCTCCCTTTCCCCTGTCCCTACCTCTCCCCCACTTTACTTCCTCCTTTCCTGTTCCCCACCTCTACCCCACCTTCCCCACAGAGAACGGTATTATGCGATTTGTCTCACCGCTCTCAACGGACTTGGCCGTCTCGGGCGGGGCGACTCCAAAAGCGGCATATATACGTTTCTTTCTAAGCATGACTTTATATAACCAAAACTTTACGGACCCTACAAACATGCTTACTGATGTTGGGTTGTCGTTTTCAATACTAATTTACAAAACTTTTTCAGATTTTGTTTTTGCTTAATCCTTTGTTTTTCTATCTTACTCAATTAACATATTTTCACGCAAAACATTCATCAAATGCATCTCTGTCTTTCATGTGAAATAAAACTATCAGTCTTTAAGTGTTCTCTAAAGTCTTTTAAAAACCGAGTTGTATTTTTGAATAAAAGCCACACACTTTTTATCCAGCATGTCTTCCCATCTGAAAGCCAGTTTTGATAAAGTGTTTCGTTTTTAACTATGTCTCTTTCTGCTGAACAGTCATCTTATTTTAAATAGTGTCTGCGTTCTTCAAACATTTTATTAAAAGTGTTTCTGAACCACTCACTCAGTTTTGTGCTAGGATCAACTAAAATATGTCATCATCTGTCAATTTAAAACCTTCCTATCTTGATATGGCTTTGTTCCATTTATGTGTTGACAGAAAAAATATCAAGATGATCAAAATTATAACGATAAACTGTTTGTAATTGTCTAGGGACAAATACTTGTTTTTCCACAACCAGTTGCCCACAAATTAATGAACAATGGGAGTTTTTGTCATAAAGTTTAACTGCTCATAGTTTTTTAACAGAATTTTAATCTAATCCAGTTTTTGTTTTTTATCATTGCTCTCTGTCAAAAAACTTGTTCAGTATAATATAAAAACCTATTGAGGCCCTAAATGTGTTAAGGATTAATCCATTTCAGTTCTGTAAGATTGTTTCTATTTAAGTCACATGATTTTGTTGCTTGTTGTTCTGATCTTATTATCCTCACCATTGTGTAGAACGACTATGGTAACGTTAAGACGTTTAACGTACTAAGTTTTGCCAGTAATATTGTAATTCATTTTTTAAGGACGTCACTAACGCCCACTACCCCAACCCGCTCCACATCTTTAAAGACAGAAATTTCAAATATCATTGTGAACGTGTATCCTATTTTCTGCTTGGAAGAACTGTAAAGTGTAGATGCTTTTTTTAAAACCGTTTCTTTTTGTGGAGGATGTACTTTTTTACCCATACGGCGTTTTTCAATCTCTTTCCGATATTGTCGTCCGGCATAAGACTTACATGTAAAGGGCCAGTGTTTGAATGCTTTTTCTGAAACTTTTTTGACGGCTAAAAATGTATATGGGCTTATGAATTCAAATTTTATTTCCCCATTTTATATGGTTCTAAGGTGGCCATTTGAGGTCAGGTTTTTCGACTATTTCTTTTTTCATTAATGGCCAACATTTTTTGCTCTAGATTGCGCAGTTGTTCTAGTTTAGGATACTTTTTTTGCTGTCGCCAACCTTCTTTACGTTTATAATCACCATCTTAGTGTTACTCAAAACCATACAAAGTGCACTATCTCACATTCTGTTCAAAGTTGTAAGTTGCAAGGTCTTTTAATTCTAAGTTATACACTCACAGGCGCTAATGTAACTCACTGATTCTTTGGCCCACGCGACATTTTTTGTACGCTTATTATTTTATTTCCAACAACAATGTGCAGGTTATCACATTTCACAACTTTCTGTTTGGACTTTGATTTTTTATATTAAATGATCCATACCCTCCCACAAACTAATCTTTTAAACTGTAATTTAGGGTAATTGTATAATTTCATAATCGCAATATGCAGCTTTCCCTGGACTGAAGAGCTCTTAAAACAGTGGAGGGCTTCCATCATTTAAGTGCTTCATCAGTGTCAGTCATCTAAAATGAACATAGAGTAATGAATGTTATGCAAAGATGGAGCTGAATTTCCCCCTCAAAAGTAGTTTTTGTCTGGGGTAACTCTAAAAATATGAGCGTTCCTGGATGACAGTTGCAAAGCCTAACTTATTTAGCTAGCTCTTTATCAAATAAGTATTTGCTGCTTCAGGTTTGAATGTTTTAATATTGTTTTTAGATTTGCCAGTGTTATGGTTTGAGAGTGTGTCAAAGTTAACTCAATGCTTCTTTTAGTGAGAAAAACCCGTAGATAAACCAATCAGGTATTGTTACAGGCTAATTAAGTTTCTTCGCCATATTTTTCTAATTTATTATTCTTTTTGGTTTTGCTTTTACATTAAAACCATGACAAACTTTGTAAAATTTCATAAAGTGCAACCATTTTGGTTCCGCACATCGTTCATAACAGGCCATGTTCTAAAAACGAAGGGCGGTCTTGAGTTGTTATTGTACAAACTTTTTTAAACGAAATAAAAATGAGTGCATTTCAAATATTACTGATGCAAAATATTCGTTGGGCCGCTACTACAATCTTAAAAATATAACCATGATACTCTTGACATTTTCTGTTGACTCAGTCTGACGCCTTTCAAGTAAAGGTTAGTTACTCCATTGAAGAGTCTATCTTTAAAACCCCCTATTAAATAAGACTTACATCGCGTAAAGTGTGGTGTTTAGTCATCGATGCAGTTTTTCAGAACAGTTAAACTTTGCTGTGTTTTGTGCATCAACTGGGTGTGGAGTTATCGTATGCTGATCACTTAAATCATCCTGGATCCTTTGGTGAGGGAGTTTACAGATTTAATTCCTATTTCACCTTCAGGACGTATTTTGATGAACTGCAAAGCACCATACAATGACAAAACCGTTTAATATTCAGCAAACAGAATAGACATGAAGGCTTTTGAAAGGATCTGTAACGAATTTAATATTAATGTTAAGACAGACTTTAGACAAAAGTTGGACCGCAAATCATGGTCTAGGCACCCCTTATTTTTGGGGCGTGCACAGAAAGTATAACTATGACTGGAATCCTCCTTACACATCTTTCTCTCAGACACAACTGTTCACCTCGGGTCCATAGAGCAAGAGCATAAATCAGCATGGACAACATTTATCTTAGACACTTCTAAGGGCCTAACTAAAGCAGGAATAGAACGAATAAACGACTCTATTCGTACTTACGTTTGGTGTTTGCTAGGTTCGCAAGCACAAACGAGATCGAGCATAACTGATCCTTCTACTGGTTTTGACGCACAAAAACAATACTTAGCAAATTTAGAGGACGCCATTAATTCTACAGTTGATTTACCTTCAAGTATTAAAAGATACCAAAATGTTTACAATACGCAAGATCGAAAGTAGACTTTGCTGTTGGCACTGGTTTATACATGCTACCTTCTGACCTCAGACTCCAGATAGGCACAATAATAAACTACAACAATGAAATCCTTGTGGCAGGCAATGAACAGAAGGTCGGAAAAAACGAAATAAATTCTGAGGCCAGTAATATTGCAAGCAGTAACAAACACCAAGAATAAGTCATCCAACCACAAAGGGGGGGCACCCCCCCAAGCCCGAAGGCCGTTGAAGAAGCCAAAAAAAATAATGGACCATGAATATGAAAAGACAGCACTTGTTTTTGGATTAACTGGCTAGGATTACTCCTTCTTTATTTTACTAAAGAGTAACCCAACTATTAAGAGAACTATGCCATAAGTGCTCGGCCTTAAAGCCAACTACTTGCTTGCAGTAGACAAAAGCAGCTAACGGACACCCCCTAAATATTACCAGGTTAAAGAGTCTATAGCTTTACTGGCTATTGTTTTTAAATAAGCCCGCAGATGATCAAGCTGTTTTTTTACCCTTGATTTTTCAGGTGGAGTACGATGGGGTGGACCGGCACTGACCCGGTTACCACCGCCGCCGTAATAGCCCATCACCAGTGTACTTATTGCAAATCCTAATGCTGTATAAACGGCTTGCCTAATGTGACTCCCTGCCTCTATAAAAAGTGTTCGTATTCGTTCTGCTAAGCGTTGTGTCCTCATATAAATTTTTAGGATAATAGTTTCTCTTATTGTCTGCTCACTTGAAGTTCTTAAGTATTCTCGTTAGTGACATCCTTCTAGTCTTGCTGATCTATCTTGTTCAAGATCTTTTAGTTTCTTTGGGTTATTCTTTCTTATATCATTGCCCTAAGTTGGCGTCATCAGCCTCAAACGTGTTTGTTCTTTTTCTCTTTTTATATGTTCATGTATTTCACCCAGTTTTGCTAAATGTTTTGTTAATTCGCCTCTGATGCTTCCTTAAAGCATGATCAAGGGGCTATTTCGCTTGGGGTAGCGGGAGGGGAATTCATTAATTGTTTTTAACGCTGTTTTTCGGAAAAATGGTTTAGGCTTGCTATTACTTTGTCCGCTGTTGGACTTAAAATCTTGAAGTTCATGTTTTGTATTTGGTTATCTGTTTGGGGAGTTTCTTGTAGGGGTTTGACGTTTAGCAACTGCCTCCCCCCTTTAATTTTGGTTTAACATGCCAAGGCGAATTCGATCGCACACATGGCCTTTGTCTAATTGTATTCTGCCGTACAAACTTTGATGCGTTCTCGTTTAGTTGTAAGCTGAACAAGTTGTTCCTTGGTGTTTCACAAACAAATGGTCATCTTGTTACTTCAAAAATCATCAGGGTATTATAGTTTCGGAAGTTCTTGGCCTAAACTTCGGTATAATGATATGCCTATACTTTCTGTTAATATTTATACGACTTGTTGGTAATTGTACTCCCGATTTATGTAATTCTTCATGCAATGAGAGCCCCCGAGCGATTGCCGCTCCCAGGGGAATCACTCTGTATCGTCTCCAGGATCTAAAAACATCATTATCTTCTTCACTTCAATTCCGGCCATGTTGTTAATTAATTAACTTTTTATTTTGTTTTATTAAAAAAATGTCACAAACATATGGCTCGATTCTTGACCCGATTGAAGACTGAAAGAACCTTTGGCCCAGTGAAGGGAAATATGCGGAATATTACTGTTCCAAATAATACCATCTACTAGTGATGCGGATCAAAGTCTACTGTTAATTGCAGGACCTAGGAGCGGATGATGTGATTGTGCCAGACTCTGCACGTCCTTACTTTCAAAATGAACTCGCTTCAACAACAGGACTTTAAACAGGACTGTTGTCAGAATTTGTGGGCGGAGCAATCGTTTAGATAATTTTATAAAACTTGAGGGGCAAGAAAATCTTTTCTTTAATAATGCATACATATTTTCTAACCTATTCTGATTCTATGGCTATCGCGAATGAAGGGAGATCTTGGCGCGTTTCAAGGAATCGAAAATGTATTAGATGCACTAAACCATAGACTAGGCGCCGCAGATGCTAAAAGACGCCAAAAAGTTTGTAGGCCGTAAGTTTGGTATGGAAATCGCTTTTTCATACCCACTAGATTTTGAGTGCTGTTAAAGACGCATGCCCATACTTTCAAAGGAGCATTAAAAGGACAGATTGTCATACGAACTAAACCCTTTTTAATGATACAAACGTGTTATTCTATCTACAGGACCACCGAAGCAAAGTAACAGCATTTCTGAACATCTCGTTAGAGTTTGACGTTGTTAGCACCCCTAACTTTAGCAAGCTAATTGAGCAACATATCAGTCAAAATTAAGCCAATATATTACGAAAGAGGGATTCATCATCTGAAATATCCTAAAAGCAAGGCAGACACTATATGAAATTTTGTTTTGTGCCACAGCAAGATCGCTTAAAGGTATGTATTGCTGTGTGAAAACGAAGAACATTCAAAGACACTGAAAAATTTTATTAATCCTAAAATGACAAAAGTGCAATGTTACATTGAGGGTAGTTCCTAACCAAATCTAACGCTAGCGGGCTTTAAACCTTATCAGCATTTTGATGAAAATAGAAAATGTTTGGAGGCGGGTGGTGTAGAAATCCGACAGTTGACCTTGTGTCTAAAGAACTGCATCTTCACAGGTTAGGACTTGGATAATTATTTAACAACGAAATACGGGTTATGGATTGACCTAAAGTCAACGGAGGATTAAAAGTTACATGGAAGCGGGAGAACTGTAAGAGGACATAATAAAACATTCAAATTGATAAAGAACGAAGAAAGCCGATAACCACTCCCCCCCCCAATGTATATTGTTTTTAATATATGATGCGCAGCTGAAATATTCAAGATAACAGATTAGAAAAATATTACAATACTAAATTATTTTTTTTTTATTTTAAAAAAGCATGACTGTTAAGCATTATCCAAATGTGCCTCGAAGCGCCAGAGTGTCAAGAGAAGTGATAGTAGAAAACCCACCCGGCATAAAAAAACCTTTAGATTAACTAACATTAACAAATGCAACAATAAGTCTAGCGCAGACCTTTCAAATATAGCAAAGGCAAACGAAGGTATTTGCTGTCTTTAAGGCTGTTAACCTATTGTTATGACTGGCGCATCGACTATAAGCGCCCATCAGCTAGGAAAAGAGTGTTGGTCTCTAAAAGGGCGTAAGGTTGACACCCCGCAGCTATACCTTAGGCGGTTTTTGTCTTTAGCTCTTGGCCTCTATGTTCTTGTAGGTGTAGTGTTGTAGCAAAAAATAAAAAAACTAAACTCCAAAAAGCACACAGCTATGGTTCAATAATAACAGCTAAATTTTAGTTCCTTAAGCTGATATATAAATAAAGCACTAGCCGACTCAAACATCACGGTGAAGAATTTAGTCGTTTACAGGCCGATTTTGATGACTATAAAGACAAAAGTATTGATCTTCAATGAAAGGCGAGGGACAAGTTTTTCTCAACAGCCAGACCCGAGAGATAAAAAAGGAATGTTTAAAAAAAGTAAACGAACATTAAACTCTGTTCTATCAGCTACATTAACAACCCCTAAGGGTGTTTATACTTTAGTTTATGAGTCTAAAACACAAAAAGACCGTTGATATTGATTCTATATTTTTTTTTTTGATTTAAATAAAGATTTTGAGTTAGAAAAGAAACTCACCTTGGTAAGCTATATGAAGGACCAGACGAATTTTTTTGAAGCAATGCAGAAAATTTATCTTCAAGAGCTTTTAAATGATATTGATTTAGAAGTCATTAATCCTGCAAGCGTTACAGGCAAGTGTTGTGAATGCTATTTCTCAAGTTCCGGGTGTAAAAACTAACAATAGACCGCCAGTTAAGTAATGTTAGCTGTTTTAATCGACTATATAACCATTAATGAAGAAAAATCTAGAAGTCTGGGTCTCCAACTAAACACAGGACTATTCTTTTCTGTAATGAGTTAAACCACCGGTTGGGCAGACCAACTGCTACACGTTTTGATGCTGGCCGCTGAAAGAAGCCCAAAATGAGAGGCTATGGTTGGTCAGAGGGCGAAGTCTTTAAGAGATCAGATTAAACTGTTTAAGTATGCGCCGATGTGGCAGGTCTTACATTCCGCTGCCTCCAGCAATTAGTTCGCAAAAAAAGCAGTTCTAAACATAAAGATTTATTCAATGACAACAAATGTTTTATGTGGTTGTGTTCTTGCAAGGGCTTGCATCTACGTCGCAAAAAACGCAGAGAAGAGTGTCTAACGATCACCCTTACATCAATGATCTTAACTTTAGCGGGATTATCCTTTCCTGTTAGCGTGTGGATTCCATTGATCAGTTTTGAAGAACAAAACCAAACCAATTAAGGTAATGTATACACATGGATGAGGGGGGAACACAAATCTACTACCCATTAAGAGTGTCAAAGAACAGCCAACAATAGGTGATCCAGACAAAAATCATGTTGACTTACTACTGATGTTTTCACCAGTGGGGGTACAGCATTACACATTGATGATACGAACAATGAGTAGATTTATTGCGGCATAACTTCAATAGCATTACCATAAACAGAATTCGGCAGAAAATGTTTAACAAGGAATTCCATCAGCTCAGGCCGCAAGCGAACATAAGAAACATAGTAATCGGCCCAGTTGACTGTAATACAGAAAAACTTATTAGCCCCAGAGAAGGCAGTAAAGTTAGTTTTAAGACTGGAAAAAAAACTGCAAAAAATTCCTCCATACGTAGTTTACGCAGATTCGGAATCACTCATTTGTTCCTTATGAAGGGACAGCGCCACAAAAAATTCGAATAACAGTCTTAATGAGTAATCATCAGATTTGGTTCATTTGCCTTCATTATTGTCAGGTCGGTTGGCGCCTCCATTCAACGCCAGTATTATACAGAGGGCCAATGCGGCTAGAAGATTTTTTACAGCGCATGCAGCAGGTGCGATAATGATTGTTCTAATAATCTGAATTTATCTGAAATCATAATGTCGCTGGAGACCAAAACAGTTAAGACGCAAACCACACATTGGTTGGATTTGTGGTTTTAAAACTTCAGTGAGAAACCAAATCCCAAAGTAAGAGACCTGATCACATTAGTGGAAGGTTTAGAGGAGGGCGCATAAACAATGCAATCTTCAACTAAAGTTTGAACCAAAGACATGGAAGCTGCCTGTATTCTTTCATAACTTGCGAGGTTATGACTCTCATCTTATAATGAAAGCAGTAACCGACTCCTTCAGGGTGTCATGCATTGCACAGTCATCAGAAAAGTACATGTGTTTCACTTTAAATAACATGTCTTTTTATGACTCTATGCAACACATGATGGGTTCATTAGAGTCGCTGGCTATGTCCTTAAAGTCCTGCCCAATAACGGAAGAATATTTTGACCCAACTCTCGTTAGAAAGGGCGTTTACCCTTATGAGTACATGAACAGTTGGGAATCCGGAAAGGTTTGACGAAGATACACTTCCACCTAAAGGCGCGTTCTTTTCTAGTCTTAGAGGAAAGGACATTAGTGATTCTGATTACCAGCATGCTCAAGATGCATGGCAGAAGTTAGAGTGTAAAACGATGGGAGACTATCATGACTCATACTTGATGGCAGATGTATGTTTGTTGGCGGACGTTTTTGAAAATTATAGAAAGACCTGCATGAAACATTACAGTTTGGATCCTGCGCATTATATTTCTGCGCCTGGGATGAGTTGGGACGCTTTCTTAAAGTTTACTGGAGTACAGATTGATTTGTTGTCTGACCTGCCAATGCTTCAGATGATTGAAAACGGATTGCGCGGAGGAATTAGTATGGCGTCGCACCATTACTGTAAAGCAAACAACAAATACTTGGATCATTATGATCCGAGTAAAAGGTCTAACTATCTTATGTATTTAGATGCAAACAATCTGTATGGATGGGCAATGGCGCAATCATTCCATTACGCAACTTTAAAATGTACACAGAAGACAATCCGAAAAACATTCAAAAGGCATTAAAGTGGTTGGGCAGTTTGACGTCGGATCAACAGCGTGGATACATTCTAGAAGTTGATTTAGAATATCCTCATGAACTCCATGACCTGCATAATGAGTATCCATTAGCTGCAGAAAGCCTAAAGATGGCAAAAACAGAACCGCCTAAACTTGTGCCTAATCTTCGAGGCAAAAAAAATTATGTCTGTCATTACAGACTTCTACAATTTTATTTAAGACATGGTTTGAAGTTGACAGCAGTTCATCGTATAATTGCTTTTGATCAAGAACAGTTCATGAAACCATACATAATGAAGAACACTGATCTCAGAACTAAATCCACAGATGCTTCAGAAAAAGACTTTTTCAAGCTGATGAACAACAGCTGTTTTGGAAAGACTATGGAGAATCCGCACAAGCGCAAAGATGTCAGATTGGTCACCAAAGAGAACGAAGCAATTAAGCTGACTTCAAAACCTAATTATCAGGACTTTAGAAGATTTCATGATCACCTTTTTGGCATAATGATGAAAAAAAGAAAGTCAAATTGGACAAACCCGTTTTTATCGGTTTACTGTTTTAGAATTATCAAAGCTTTTAATGTTAGAATTTCTTTATGACTACTTAAGCCCCTGTATCCTGAGTCCAGAGTACTTTACACAGATACAGATAGTTTTGTTATAGATATCCCTACTGAAGACATCTATAAAGACATGGAAATCGAAGTGGCTAAAGGAGCGAGTGGATGGTATGACACGTCCGATTACCCTAAAGAGTCGCCTTTACATTTTAATTACTAATAAGAAGGTTTTAGGAAAGATGAAGGATGAATTATCTGGAAAGGTGATTAAGGAGTATTTTGGGTTAAGGTCAAAAATGTACAGTATTTCGAGCCAGGAGAAAACCATTAAGAAAGCAAAGGGAATATCTCGCAGCGTTGTGCAGTCGAGCATATCGAATGACATCTACAAAGAAGCATTGTTTGACAATAAGACTTTGCATCATGACAACGGAAAACTGCGATCTAATCTACATGAGATCAACAAACAGTAGTAACAAAGAGTCATTAGATAGACAAACCACAAAAACGGAGTATTTGTTAAACCAGAGTTTTATATGCAATCGGGCATGGAGACGGCATTATGTATACATTCATTCGGGTTTATATTTTTCATCAACTTTTATTATAAGATCAATCATAGCTTCATAATTCATTTAAATCTTTCTTTTGTTTGACTTGATTGCGTTGAATTTTTTTTATGATTTTCAAGATATTTTTTTCCCCAAATTTGGGGGTTTGAGTTGTAGGTGATCTGGAATGATTTAGCATGCTTTGTTTTAATCCTCGAAAATGTTCCCCCAATAGCATTACAGCATCAATGATTCCCGTATCATTTCCAAGGTCTCTTCCTTTACCTTCTTGTTTCGTTCTGCACTTCCTTCTGAGCTTTCATTTTAAACTCAAATATATTTATGTAAATTAATTAAGCAGAACTGTGTCTGGTGGGATTATTGCAGTTCTTCCTTCACAAAAGATCTTTGAGGAGTGGTTGTTTTGTTGTGTCGTTTCTCGTAAATAATACACGGGCGGATTCATCTTTAAAATTCTTTTTATTTCATAGGGGTTTCAACACTCCAAACTGGATGGGTTTTGCCCTGATGCGAGTGTCCCTTCCGTTTCCCCCCGGAAAATAAAGGTACCTTACTTTAAAACCCAAAACGGTAATAGTTTGCTGGATGAAGACTCTCCTTCAACAACATTTATTGTTTTTCTTTTGATTGCTTTTTACGGGTTTTACCCCTTTAAATTCTTCATTATTCTTGCGCTCAAACTGAGGGCAGTTTCTAACCCATTCTGTGTTGCGAGAATTGTCAATAAGCTCTCTGTGATAGGTAGGAGAAAAGTCTTTCAGCAAAACTGTTTGTTAAAGTTTTCACTAAAGCCTGTGTTTCTGTGAACTCCGGAATGCCTCTTTTAATGGAAAATCTATGTTTTAACAAAAATTTGATTCATTTGGGGCCTTTAAATTCTTTTCCATCATCGACTTAAATCATGCGAGGATAAGTTAACGGGCCTCTTTGGTATATCAGCTGTTTGGCAACAGCAACAGCAGAAGCACTCTTTTGTGTTAATGGTTCGCATCTTTATATCTTGAAGCTATGTCAATGACTGTGAGTGCGTACTTAAACTTTTTCGTCTAATTGTTCGGAGGGAAAATATAGAAGATCCATTTGATGGGTTTCGTTCGGTATTGATTCACAAAGTGTGGTCTCTGTTTCGCCTAGGTGCAGGAAAATAAATTTGCCAAAATCGCTTGTTTAGATAACCATTCTTTTGCTGTTTGTTCACTGACTCCCGCTGCTTGGCTTAGCTTTTTTATTGCCGTGATTCCCTTCCAATATCCTTTTGGCAAAATAATAGATTTTTTTTCATTTTTATTCAGCCAATATTATGCGCAACAAAATACACGACGTTTTACCAACAACAATAAACACGATTTCTTGCATCTTTTGTTTTTCTGGGGGTTTTGAAAAAAGTCACTGAATTTTGGTGGGGGGCAATGTCTCGATTGGTTTGCCTGTTACAAGTAATATTCTTTTTATTGCTTGATCAACATTTTTAAAATGTGTAAGCTGCATGCCCCTGTTTTTTCAGTGTGTTATTAATAAAATCTAACTGCTCAATTCTCTGCTTTTCATAGTGATCTTGTGCAGCTGCTAGTTGCTCCACAGTTTTGTTATGTCTTTTTCTCTCGCCGTCGTCCCGTAGTTTACTAAAGCGTAATTACTTCGCTAAAAGCAAGCGCATTCACCACAGCGCCTCCTATCATCATTACAAGTGAAGCCTTTTTTATAAATGTATTTTTTTTTACATATTTATACTGTCTGGAATTATTCCTTGCTTAACTAAAAATCTTTCGTAGCGAATGAAGTGAAATGATAGCAATTAGCTTTGGGGAAATTTCCTCAAAGTCTAGTTTGCCAAGATTGCTGGTTTAATTCTTAACAAGTTTTTACCAAGCATTGTGTATCCTATACTTAGACCTCCAATAACAGCAGAATGGTATAAAAGGGTTTTGGCAACAGTTTTTTCAGCGCTCATTTTAAAAAATAAATAATTATATTTAGTAATAAAACATGAACAGCGCGATCTGCTAAACATTCCTTGCGAACTTGTGTTTACAAATGAACAAGTTGATGACCAAGCTATTATGCCCAAAAAGGAAAAGGGACTGATTCTTTGGCGGCATGTGGAAAAACAAAACATTTCCCTCGGAAATGAATTCAGCTTTGAACAGATTCAACAGATGTCGCCGCAAGACATTATAAAGTATCATAACAGGTATGAAGCGCGTTGGGGTCTAGAATGGTAAAAAGTGTAGGGCAAACGGTTCTTAGTTTGTACACTAAACTAGTCAGTAGATTTGCTCCCATTGATCTGAACAAGATTTTATTTTATGATTTAACGCAGGATCCAGTTTTAACAAAGTCATTAGAGTCTCTAGGATGTGATCTATATTACAGATTTGGAACATTGTTATCACCGTTAATCAGGGGGATTAATTACTTTTAATCATTAGATTTTATTTCCCTTCAAATTGAACGAGCCAGAAATCAGCAGAATCGAAAACATTGAATCAGGGGGAAAGTGGTCACTAAAACACCTCACCTGGACGCATTGGGCAGGAAAAAAATTAGCTGAGTGGAACAAAAAAAAAAAATTCAGTTACAATCAAAAAATATAACTCATCATGAAAACATAACGCCCCCAACGCCAACAGTTGATTCAATGCCAGCTATAAAAACTCATATGTTCAAGACCTACAGCGCCAAAGTCTTCATGGAATATTGAACTTAAAACTGTTGCCATTTTTGGCCCCCCTTGTGCTGTTGGGGGCGGTTTTACGGTTATAAATATATAAAACAACGCTGGCAAAAACCAAAGTCCAAACAATCTCAACCATTAAATGCAAAAGACGAACACAACAGCACCCCGGGAACGCAACAACAAAACATCATTTTGATCCATTATAATGCAATAATATTTTAAAATTTTTTTGATAAAAATAGATCATGGCGGATTATTATTTGTTGAAGTCAATAAATAAAGACTGGAAATCTATAAAGACATTTCCATAGACCAGAATTGTAAAACAATGCGGTTGCTTAGGATGTAAGAACTTCATTAAGATCTATGCTGACCGATTTCGCGCAGAGGACGCTGAGCAAGACATCCTCAACGATTTAGCGTTTTTTGGGCATGTGTTGTACTATATTAGACATTATATTTAAGATAAAAACATAGATTGTATTTTTTTTTGTAAGATAACTTGAAAAAGAACTTGGTTGGTACTTAAAGGATGACTTGAGTAAGAACTTGAGGTGACTTGGGGATGACTTGAAGTGACTTGGGGGATGGAAATTGGGTAAGAACTTTAAAAGTGACTTGGGGTGACTTAAGGATGACTTAAGTTAAAAACTGTGAATGACTTGAGGGTGACTTGGGGGCAACTTTAGTTAAGAACTTAGAAGTGACTTGAGGATAAATTGAGGACAACTTGAGTAAGAACTTGTGGATGACTTAGAAGTGACTTGGGGTAACTTCAGTTAAGAACTTAGAAGTAATTGAGTTGTGCATGTGTGGGGTGGGGGCAAGCAGGGTAGGGTGGGGGGTGGGAGGTGGGCGCGCACCTTTGATTATTTATAAGAAACAAATATCCAGAATATAATATAGTTATTATCAGTAAAACAACAACAATGACAGCAGCGACAACAACAACAAAAACAGCATATATACAAGGACAATCGCACGCACACACACACAGATAGGGAGGTGTCATGAATTTAGCAGTGTTCCAATATAGTGACCTATTTGAGCGCTACAGGCAGGTTGCGCGACCCACTTCGTGTTACAAGCAATGACAAGTATTGCTATGCTTCGTGGTTCTACTCTTGCAATAATTGCTGTGCAGAGTCGGGAACCATTGATGTGGGTATTTTCTCGGCCCAGTAGTTCCGAGCTTGGTTATGCATAACCGTTATTTTTTGAATCATGTCTTTCCCCTTGCTGGGTGGTTTGTGACAAGTGCTTACTGTGAATGTTGCTGCTCCAAGTCGGCTGGCATATGCGGTCCATGCAGTTGAGCTTGGGTAACAACATCTTTCATTTTTCCAAAGTAAACAAAAATATTCATGCAACAGAGCTTTTCTTCCTCAGTCCAATTGTAAACAGATGGAGGTAGCAATGTAGTAGATTTCAGTAGATGACTGAGGTATTGGTTGTTGGTGGGTTTAGTACTCATGATTGGGGAAAATAAGTGCGTTTCTTGAAAAGAATAATCCAACAGAGCTTGATGTGCAGCGTTTTGAAAACTCTAAAATTTCCTGTGCTAATTCTTGTGGAAAAAGGACTTTCCTAGTAAAACCCTCTTTCTTCTGAAAAAATGTATCTTGAGACATGGAATCAATCAGCAAAGTTTAAAAGTCACAACGCTTTCCTGAACTGGAAAAACACACACAGTCACGTCTTCACACCACCACGCACCGGGAGAAATGAAAAGACAGCTAGGTGCAGTTGCTAACAACACAAGTGTTGGGCGGAAATGTCGTCACTGTTACTAATCAGCTGATTCTGTCTAGTTTGTGTTGGGGGAAGGTAAGAAACAGTTTTGATATGTTTTATGAAAGGCGGGAATGACTGAGCAAGATCCTTTCAAGCCACTTATAGAATCTCGCCATTCGAACTGCAGGCAATAGAAATTGATCGCTATTCATAACTGCTGACTGGCTTTACAAATCCAACGGTGCACGAGTGGAGACCGCTAGCTTTGGGTCTGAATGCTTCTATTGAAATCTCTGGGGAGTGCCGCGCTTCACTGCATGCCTTTAAAAAACAACCTGCATAAGCCACTCTCTCTCCCTGCAGTGTGGGGTGTGGATTTTATGTCAGAAATATAACTCGGTTTTAAAAGACTTTTTGGTTAATTAAAGTCATGCTTAGTAGAGAAGGTATTATGCCGATTTTGGATTCGCCCGCACGGGGACCGGCCAAGGCCGGTTGAGAGTGGGTGAGCTAAAAGCGGCATAATACCGTTCTCTCCACCTTTACTTCCTCCCTTTCCCCTGCCCCCACTCTCCCCACCTTTACCTTCCTCCCTTTCTCCTTTCCCTACCTCTCCCCCACCTTCACCTTCCTCCCCTTTCCCCTGTCCCACCTCTCCCCCACCTTTACCTTTCTCCCTTTCCCCTCTCCCACCTCTCCCCCACCTTTACCCTTCCCCCCTTTCCCCTGTCCCCACCTTCCCCCCCCTTTACCTTCCTCCTTTCCCCTATCCCCACCTCTCCCCCACCTTTACCTTCCTCCCTTTCCCCTGTCCCCACCTCTCCCCCACCTTCACTTCCTCCCTTTTCCCCTGTCCCCACCTCTCCCCCCCTTTACCTTCCTCCCTTTCCCCTGTCCCCACCCCTCCCCACCTTTACCTTCCTCCCTTTCCCCTTTCCCCACCTTCCCCCACCTTTACCTTCCTCCCTTTCCCCTGTCCCTACCTCCCCCCCCACCTATACCTTCCTCCCTTCCCTCTTCCCACCTCTCCCCCACCTTCACCTTCCCCCTTTCCCCCCCCCCACCTCTCCCCCACCTTTTCCTTCCTCCCCTTTTCCCTCTCCCCCTCCCCCCCCCGTTACCCTCCTCCTTTTCCCTTCTCCACTACCCTCGTCTTTCTCCGTCCCTACCTCTCCCTTACCCTTTCCCCACCCTGCGCTTCCCCGTTC
>JAFLJL010008508.1:67500-75380 GCA_018398815.1 Conus ventricosus
GTTTGTAGAGCACAGTCAAACACACAGCCTTCTCGCTCGGCAGTCAGTGAGAGAATGGAAAAATCTGCTTCTGCCGCACGTGCATTGGATCAAAAGATTTTTATAGAATGATTACTAATGATAACGTCACTATGAGTTGCCACCACGCAGGAAAAACGCATTTTGACAATAGATTTTTATAGAATGATTACTCATGATAACGTCACATGTGAGTTGCACCACACATGGAACATGCGAGAACTGATGCGACAATAGATTTTTATAGAATGATTGCTAACGGCTGCGGCACACGCGAATCGTTCACTTAGTCAGTCGCCTGTTATTGATCGTTTGACGGGGCCCGTTGCGGTGTGTGTGCGAGCGTTTTGTACTTCAAAGCAGTACAGTAATCCAAGTCAAAACGATCTGGGGCTGATTGACATAGTTAATTAAACCACCCCCTGCCCACTCACGCACACAATATATAACTTCTACTGATTATTTTGTAAAAACGAGAGAAATAACATGGGTGAGATCGAACGAACATATTTACATTCTCTCCCTATAATATAAAAATCTAATGACTTACAGTACGTTCTTCTACTTCCATCACCATTAATAAATCAGAACAAACAACCGGCCTCCATCTTGATTAGTTATTTTTACATCTAAATGAATTTATAGGTCCATTAATTAATTCTTTAAATTCACTGTTTTTTTTCCAACTGAGATTAATCGATAATCGCAAAACCCCCGCCTAGTTGATGGCAAAACCTTAGAACTGTTGATGGATAGCCATCAAACAAATTAGTATCTGTTCTTAACTGTTGTAAATGAACATACAACATTGGGTTCACGAGAAAATCAGAAGGTTTATTACCTTAATTGATAAACATCTTCTCTTGTACTAAATCTATAAGCTCTATTACTACTGTGGAAGCCTAAGATTTGAGCTAGGCCTCTAGGGAAAGTATACTCTCTTCTTTCTTCTAGTGGGAAATGTATAGTAATTCTGAGGTTTGCTTCGTTAATTGTTAACAATATGCCAAATTCGCTAAGTACTTCTTTTAAAGAACAAAAGTTGTAGTAACCATCAGGTATTTGCACATGAGTTATTTGATTGCCCACCTCGTTTACTAATATTAATCCAGTTATTTTGAGCATCTTCAGATATGTTAGGCCACATAACTTTAAAGCCAATTTCTTTAAGGGCAATTCTACAACTCCTGCGCCAATTGACAATTGGATACGTTAAGAACACACGCTCGTTTTGCTTGGTTATATAGATGTACATCTTTTTTATAACTATTTTAAAAATTAATTTAAAAAATGGAACCTTTTAAATATAACGAAAATGCCGCTTACAATGTAGGAGCGTTTATAACCCCAAATCTTTAGACTTCAGCAATCTAACCATTGCAGTAGATGAATCATATGGCTTCCAAGTTAGACTTGTAAACCCGCTAACTAGATATTTAAATCCGCCAATAAATAATGATAGAGTACCATCAGCATGGTCATCCAGCCCTATGATGTTTTACCAGAATCAGTTAAATTTTGCCATTACTGCGCAACTACTGGCTGTGGTGTTTCATATGCAAACCATTTAAACCATCCTAATCTTTTAGTAAGGTCAGTATATAACTTTCATGTTTATTACCAGTACAGACGAATACTAACTGAACTACAAGTAGCCCTCCCAAGCGACAGCGCGTTTAATCCATTCAACAGCCCAATCGACAATAATGCATATGAAAGAATCTGCAACGAATTTAACATTGATCCTTCAACTGACTTTAGACAAAAGTTAGACCGCAATCATGGGTTAGGCACATTGTATTTGTGGGGCACAAAAAGAGAGTATAATTATGATTACTGGCCTGGCCACACCTCTTTTCAACCAGACAAACAGTTCGATTGGGATCCATAGAACAAAAACATCCTAATGCTTGGCAACATTTATCTTAGACGAAAGTGAAGGCCTAACAATTGTCAGGAGTGCAAAGACTTAATGACTCCATAAGGACATACGTTTGGTGTCTATTAGGAGCACAAGCACAGACCAAGTCTAGCATAGTAGATCAATCTACAGGCTTTGATGCTAGAAAACAATTTCTAGCCAATTTAGAAGATGCTATAACTCGACTGTTGATTTGCCTGCCAGCATACAAAGGTATCATGACGTTCTTGCACATGCTAGTCAAAGGTTGACTTTGTTGTAGCCATGGATTATACATGCTGCCCTTGACCTAGACTGCAGATTGGCATGATACAGAATTATAACAATGAAATCCTCATAGCCGGAGACGATCAAAACTTAGGGCACAATCAAGGCTTAAACACAAGACCCCCCCATCTATTTTAAAGAAAGTACCTAGCTCTGAAGAAAGCGATCTAGTATATAAGCGCCCCACAGCCAGAAAGCAGCCCAGAAAGCACGCCACCTGTTGATCTGCATCACACTGACAGTCATACTAGCAAAAAGCCGCCCTTGTTAGTATTTGTAACTTTACGGAATAGCTATACTTTATTTCACCTAAAAATTAACTCCAGCAGCTAGCACTCCTAACGTCCACAGATGGTCAGCCATATAACCCAGCCACCTTACCAATATAGACAAAACCCAACTAACAACACTGCCTATTTATGCCAGGCAGAGCATCAAGCGCTTTGGCAGCTAACTCCTTAATAAGTTAGCTAGATGGTGATAATTGTTTTCTAATCCAACTTTATACCAGGCTGAGGCGTTGGAGGTGCTACTGGTCCTGTTGGTGCACTGCCGGTTAAAGCATAAACGAGTGTAGAGATAGCAAACCCAACAGCCGTTAATATACTAACTATTGTAATTCCCTGTTCTCTGACAGAATCCTTATTCTTTCTGCTAACGTAGTGTTTTCATGAAGTATTCTCTTTATAGTTTCTTTGAATCTGGTTGTTTGTGATTCTAGATTTCCTCTGAAAAAGAAATCGCGTTTAAATCCCCTTCCCTTTTCCCCCATTAACCCGTATTTTCGCGTATTCTAGCCTTTTCTTTTGCCCTAAATTTGTTATCATCTGACAGCCAGTTTATTTTTTTTTTTCTATCTTTCTCTCTATTCTAATTTGTGTGTTGCGCATTAGCTTCTCTTTTGTCGAAAAAGGACGAAAGGGCCCTGGATGCGCGCATAGGCAATGGAAAATCATAATTGTTTTAATTTTAAAACTGACGGTTCCTCCTAAACTGTTTCAATTTCTCTTATTATTTATCGTTTTTGAACCTAAACCCGAAAAGAGGTTTTTCTATTTCAGATCGTGTTGGCAACCTCCGCCCCAAGTTCTGTAAAAGGGACAAAAGCCGGCCCTTTAAAATTTTTAAAAATTTTTAACCCTTTTGGCGGGACAGGAATCCTCTGTCTTTTTTGGTTTATTTTTAAAAACTTAGTTGGGTCTGGTTTTGTGTAATTTTTACAAATTTCCCGCTAGTTCTTATTAAAGATGGAGCTTTTTAATTTTTTTAAAAATAAAAAAGGACTATGCCTTTCTGGCGGCTCTGTCTAAGCTTATGGGGGTTAATTTCTTTTGCTAATGTTCTGCCGGATGCGTAACTAAAGGGGGGTGTTTCTGTTTCTTCTAATAAAGGGTTTGAAAAAACCTGTTTCTGCCTTTAAAGTTCTTCGCGCAATAAAGGGCCCTAATTTGTTCTCTTCTTCAAATGAAGGGGCCCTCGCAGTCTCTTTTTTTAAATGGGATAAATCGGGTCAAAATCTTCACCCTATTTTTTTTTTATTTTTTTTTTGTTTTTAAAAAAAAATGAATCTAGGTTGTGCCCTGATCCTACAGAAAAGAGAAGAACCCCCATGGCGTAAAAGATAAGGCCGACTTAATTAGTGTAAAAACCCATCAACGTTCAGCTGGAAAAACTTTAACAGTTATTTCCCGGGTTGGGCGATGATGTTAAATCCCGGGCATGCAAAACTATCATTTCAAAAAGTATTACATCGGCAGATCCAAATGTATGTTTTTGCAAATTTAGGAGGGCTATCGTTTAATCCTTAGTAATCAAACTGGGGGGAAAAAGGTCTTTTTATAGGCGAGCAGCTTTTTTGCCCTATTTGACCTATGGTGCCTAAAAAAAGAAAAGAAAAGAGAAAATTTTCGGGAATACAAAGCCCAAACGGTCTAAGAAAGGGTTTTAAAGCGGGGATGAAAAAGATGATGTTAAAGATGAGGCAGTGGAAAAGTTTTGGCAACAGATTCCATCCTCTTTTTTTGAGTGTTAAAGAGATATCCCTATTACCAAAGGCGCACTAAAAAAAAACTTACTTATGAAAAAATTTTAATCCCGGGTTCGTCGTTCTGTCAAAGCCCCTTTAGTAAATACGCATTTAGGCAACCCCTTTTGGGTTTTGAGTTGTTTCTAACCCCCGGATGGCCAGAACAATCTTTTAACCCCGATAAAATAAAACGGTTATTTTTTATGAAAAAGTTATGCACGCCATTACAGAAAATAGAAACAACAGACACCTTTTGGAACTAATCTAAAACAGTCCTTTAAGTCTTTTTAAAAAGGGAAATTTTGTTCTTATTTTTCTGAAAAAACAACTCCCTTTTTAGAGGAATCAAGCGTTTTTAATCAAAAATTGAAAGGTTGACTGTGAATAAATGGCAAGTTGACGTTTTATTCGGGCGCGGACTTTTTCCCCCCAACATTTGATGAAATAAGAAAGTTTTCGGGAGGGAGGGGAAGGGGTCTGCAGTTTACGGTATGTAAAAAACTTGCCCTTTTTGAAGTAAGAAAGAAACTACTTAAAAATAAATAGGGCTGTGGGTTGGGGTTCAGATCCCCATTTGACAAAATTGTTTGGAAATGGGGAAAATAGGAAAATGGTATTCAAAAAATATGCAAGAAAGCAGAGGAAACGCCCCCAAAAAAAATGCTGATTTTTTGGTTTTTGATGCCGTTAAAATTGAAGAAAACAGGGGAAAAACGCGGCTTTTAAAAGTAGAAAAAATATTTAATAAAAAAAGAGGTAGTTTGGTTTCGCCCAAAAAATCCCACTGTTTTTTATTGGGGTTACTGGTGTGGGAAAATGTCTTCGTCTTGTTTTTTACAAAAAAATATACAGGTTTATTACGAACATTGTTATATTCGCAAAACCATTAAGCACAAAAAGTCTTACAAAGAAAGGAAGTTTATTTGGAAGCGAAATATTTTTTAGTTGATCCCAGCGAAAACTGGCGACTGTTTAAAATTACAAGATTTTGGGGAAAATGAAACACGTTTTTTTATTGATGATGTTTAGGAACGGAAAATTGTTAAAAAAAGAAAAAACTCTTCAAAGACTTTTAGTGGCCGCAGCCTTAGTTTCTGTGTGGCTCTTACCAAAAAACAAAGCGCTTAAAAAAATTTAGATCGCGTTAAAATCGGTTGTATTTTTTTCACTAAAGGGCAAATATTTTTTGAAAAAATGTTTTAGTGAAAATTATATTTAAAAAGGGGCAAAGATGAGTTAAAAAAAAATAAAAGAGCAGTTAGAAAAAATCTAAGCACGCAACTTGCTTACGGACTGACCCCCAGTTTTAATCATTTGTTTATTGTGATTTTTTATTTTGATTGTTTTAAAAAATTTGTTTTTTATATTTTTTAAAATAAAAAGAATGTTCGGGGGGCCCCAGAACAAACGGAGCTAGCTCCTAAATGCACTGCATAAGGTAAAGGGCCCCAGCAGACACAACGAGTTTGATCTAATAGGAAATGCAGGAAATGTTTATGGATTTGATCCAGATGATGGAGTTACAAAAGAACAAAATTGAAGACAAAAAAGACAGCATATCACCCTAAGAGATAAGAATTTAAGGGCAAAGATTTTTGGGAAAAAAAGAAAACAAACTTCATAAAAGAAGAAGTTGGGGGTTGCTTCCCGAAATTGTTTGGTTTTAAAGTTTAAAAAGGCCCCCCGATTTTACTACAAAAAAAACATTTAGAAAGGGTTAATGGGGCCCCCTCTTTTTAGCTAGTTCCAGGAAAGAACAGAAAAAACATATTGAAATTTTAAATAGGCAGGGGTTCTGAATATATGTAAAGAGAAAGAGTCCTTAGCTGAAGTGGGGGGGGACACCATCGGCTTGAATTTACTCCAAAAGTACAGTCCTACCTAGGCAAATGAGTGATTTCGCTTATTTATTACTGAGGGGGGCGATCCCGTTTGCCAGAACATAGTTAATCGAGGTATACAAATAAAGGCTGAAAACTTGGATCCCCCTCTTAAGCTCGTTATTGCAATTATTAAAAACGGAGACGAAATAAACATCCTTGCATCATCTGACAAGGTTACTATAATGGTTGACAAAGACAAACTAACAGTACTCGACTTTATTTTCATTAAGTATGTTAATTTTATTGCGTTTTACTCTGTTGATGAAGTGCTGCCAGAAGGGTTAATAAAAAGATTAATTTAAAAATAATCTTATTAAAAATGGAGGTTCAACAGTTTAGGTTAAAGCAAATAACTGAACTTCAAAAGAAATAGAAACCGACTTGGATAAGTATAGGGTTACTAGAAAGAAATATGCTAAAGCTTTAAATACTCTTTCTTATGTAATTACTGGTTCATCATCTGTAGCTAGCGTAAGTCGGGGTCTAGTGTTGCTTTTAGCTACTGGGTTGAGCGCCAGCCTCTTTAGCATTAGGGGTCCTTGGTTTAGGTTTAGGCGCTGGGGTCTATGATTGTAAGTGCTGTTTAAAAAAATTAACTCCTAAATTACAAAATCACACTGCCATTGTTGCCCTAGCATCAGCAAAACTTGTTCATTAAGATTAAGAATAAGCAAATCATTACAGGATGAAAACATTACGGACGAAAATTTCAGAAGCTTATGGCTGACGGTGAGGATTATAGACGACAAAAAATTGAACTTCAAAAGGAGTGGAGAAAGATCTTTACTTCACGACAGGTAAAACACTGATACAATTAAACAGAACATTGAAACACAAACACACGATCGGGTTAAACCCAAAATAGGCAAAAAAAATAAGTTTAACAAATACTATTTTTTTGTTAGCCCACTGTGGTGATGGACAACTTGCAACTCTTCGCGAACAAAGGATCTTTTAGGGGCAAGGCTTTTTAGACGAGAGAGTTTCTCTTAAATAATATACGGGAGGGGTTGTTTTCATGATTCTTTCAACTTCATATACTCTATGCTCCATATAGGATCTGTAGCTCTAATTCTAACATCACCTTCTGCCTCTCCAGGAGCATACAAGTATCTTACTTTTAGTCCAAATGGCAAGAGTTTTTGAGTCCCCTGCACATCTCAGTAATGCTAAATTTTTTTAACTTGATTGCGTTCACTGGCTTAAGGCCTGTTGCTTTAAATTCTTCATTGTTCATGACGCGTAAGACTGCTGGCAATCTCCTAACCCATTCTGTGTTGCGTTCTCTATCCATAATTTCTCTGCATATTGATAGGTAAACAGGCGTTTTAGCTAGATTCTTATTTAAGTTTTCTACTAGGGCTTGTGATCGATGGTTGCCTGGGATCCCTCTCCTAACTATAACATGATGTTTTAAAAACAGTTGGTTTACAGAGCCTTTAAACCTTTTCCATCATCAACCTGGATCATCCTAGGATACTTTAATGGGCCTCGCATGTTATTTGTTGTAAAGCCACAGCCATAGCAGTTGAGCTTTTATCCGTTAAAGGTTCAGCGTCTTTGTATCTTGAAGCCATGTCAACAACTGTCAGAGCATACTTAAACTTTTTTCTTCTAACTTTGTCATGTGGAAGATACAGCAAGTCCATCTGGTGGGTGTCATTAGGAACTGAATTAACAAATCTAGGCCTTATTATTCTTTTTGGGGCAGGCAGATATATTTGCCAAATTGCCTGTTTTGAAAGCCAGTCTTTTGCATCACATC